>VZTT01048984.1:0-37058 GCA_013400855.1 Buphagus erythrorhynchus
GTCGGAAAAGACTTCCAAGATCAGCGAGTCCAACACTGCCAGGACCACCCCTAACCACGTCCTCAGGACCACACGGACCCCTTCCCTGAACCATCCCAGGGATGCTGATCCCAGCCGCTCCAATCGGAGCAAAGCCAAGCTCCCTCTCACCTCGGCTGCCATTTCGGACGACGTTTTGCTCGTTTGTGCAGCGATCCTGGCACCTGGTGCAACCTGCGGGACAGCGCGGAGGTACTTACCCAGCTGCTGCGGTGTCCGCTCCCGGTTCCCCGGGCATCGCTTCCAGTGCGCTCCCAATTCCCCGTGCATCGCTCCCGGTGCGCTCCCAATTCCCTGGGCGTCACTCCCTGTCCCACTCCCGGTGCGCTCCCGATTCCTCGGGCACCGCTCCCAATTCCCCGGGCATCGCTCTCTGTCCCACTCCCTGTGCGCTCCCGATTCCTCGGGCACCGCTCCCAATTCCCTGGGCATCGCTCCCAGTGCGCTCCCAATTCTCCGGGCATCGCTCTCAGTGCGCTCTCTGTTCCTAGGGTATCACTCCCGGTGCCCTCCCGGTTCCTCGGGTATCATTCCCAGTGCGCTCCCAATTCTCTGGGCATCACTCCCTGCCCCGCTCCCGGTGCGCTCCCGGTTCCCCGGGCATCGCTCCCGGTTCCTCGGGCATCGCTCCCTGCCCCGCTGTGGTCCCGGTTCCTCGAGCATCACTCCCTGCCCCACTCCCAGTGCGCTCCCTTCTCTCCAGGCACCGCTCCCGGTGCGCTCCCGGCTCCCCGGGCACCGCTTCCAGTGCGCTCCCTGTTCCCCGGGCATCGCTCCATGCCCCAGTGCGCTCCCGGTTCCCCGGGCACCGCTCCCGGTGCACTCCCTTCTCCCCAGGCACCGCTCCCGGTGCGCTCCCGGTTCCCCGGGCACCGCTCACCTGCTCCGCACGCAGCCTCGGCCGCTCTGTGGCTCGCTGCTCCCCGGCCCCGCTGCCCCGCTTTTACAGCCCTCGGCTCGGGGCTGGCGGCTCGGCCCGCCCCGCCGGGGCGGGGTGTGCCCGGGCCCGGCCCCGCTCGGGTCCCCCCCGTGTCCCCCGTGTCTCTTCCCAGCCCTGCGCTGCGGCTCGGGGACAGGGAAGCTTGGGAGGGATGCTCGAGTGGTGCTTCTTACCTGGTATGGCTCCTGCGCTGTGCACAGGTCAGGAATATCCTTGGAATGCTTTGCTGGGAATGTCCCATCACTGTGTGTCACACCCCTCTCATGAGCAATCTTTAATATAAATATACCACGAGCAATCTCTAATATAAATATACCTGATCCACTGCTCTGTCCCCATTGCTACCCCAGCAAACACAAATTATAGACGGGAGCCTCTTGTTTTTTCCCATCTCTGCATGGATGAAGCTGTTCACCCCACCTGGAAAGATGCTGCAGCCCAGATTTGGGGCTCCCCTGCTGTCCCCAGGTTGTGGGGTCACCTGAGAGGCAGTGGCTGTGGGGCTTGGAGTTATACTTATGGCAATAACCTCTGGCTTAAACTCATCACACCCTAAATATCATGGAATTAAGTGACTGATGTAAAGCACAAGAGATCTTTTAGAGCAGCAAAGCTGTGGCTCAGCACGAATTTCTCATTAACTCCTCAAACAGAGCATTTTGTGTAGCCCCTCCACAGAAAGCTGAATATTTGCTGCTTCCTCCAAGTGAGCTCCTGCAGTGTAATATTTTTCCATGTGCATTGTCCAAACCTCTCACAGAGCTCAGGAAATATATTCCAGCTTTCTCATCCACGTTTTTGTTGTATTTCCCTCCCTTAAACTTATCTTAAACAGTTTTTTTCCTCCCTTAAACAGTTCTTTTTCTACTGTTCTCTCAGTTCTATAGCTTATCCCCTTTTCCTTCTCCCACTGGGAAACTGAAACAGTTCTCCATCCTTTTGCAGTCCTATTCCTTCCTCTTGTGAAATCCCCAATTTTTATCACATTTCTTGTCTTCTTCACATTTTCAAAGTGTCCTTGTCCTTACTCTGGGCTTTGACAGGAGATTGCCAATGTGTGGTGAAAACATTAAGCACTGTTTTATAACTAGAGTGAATGGGTGTAAATAAGATTTTGCTAACCTGTGTCTGATATTACATGTGACAGGGGATATTCCATCCACATGGGATCTGTCAGCAATGCCACTGTGGAATTAGCAAACTTCCCAGGGATTAATTGGCTTGGAGTGTTCTGCTCAGCTCCTGCCCCAGTGTGTATCTAGGAAATGATGAATTCTCTCTTTATTTTTAGATCAAGCAGTCAATAACTACATTTGCTCTATAATAAACAATCTAGAATGTAGATTAATATTTTTATAATGAGAGTGGAAGTAAAACAATTTAAATTCCTCAACTTAAAGATGAATTTAGAATTCCTCAACTTAAAGATGAACATTGAAGAAATAGGATTTTTTAAAGATGCTTGGAGCTGGAGAGTCGAACTTTTTTGAGGGGAAAACAGTAAAATATCAATGCAAAATACACTTTCTAATGCAAACTGAAGTGCATTCTCATTACTATCTTCTCCATTTCTTCTGGTTTGGATTCTCTCCACTTCCCATCATCACCTTTCAGTGTTTTATTTGAAACAGAAAGATTAACTTCAAAATCCTCATCCCACAGTTAATACCAAGGAAATTCTGAAGGAAAAGTCTCCCACTTATTTTCCTTTCTGGCACAGAGGATGGCAAATCGTTCCTACATCAACATTCCCAGCTCCACCCTTCTCGAGGTGAAAATAAGTACTAGTGATTAAATTGCCATTTCTGCAGCACAGAGAAGTTTAATTAAATATATTTGAATGTTCTCAAAGATCTGAACTTTATTTTCACTGTTGTAATCAGACCCTTTCTCTACTATTTCATTTTTCTGCTGGAAGAGTGCAATGCTGAGGGAGTGCAGCTCCAAAGGAGCTTTGGTGGCTCTGGAAATCCACTTTTCACAACAGGACTGTGAAGGAAAAGGATGGCAGAAACAGCTACAATGCACCTTCTTTTAAAAAACATCCTTTTTTAAGCTGTTTTTCATTTTGGGGAAAGAAAACAGCTCCATGGGCTGAACGTGCACTGCAAACGCTCTGTCAGCTCAGCTGGCACGGAGCAGTGCTGACGTTTTTTGTTCAAAAACCCCCCAACTTTGTTTTTAAACGAATTTTTGAATGTAAAAGGCAAAAAAAAAAATAGATACCATAGGGTGCTGAACGAAATGCTGAACACAGTAAACATCTTTCATGACAAAGAACACAAATACCCTGCAGATCTGCTGTCAATAGCAAGTCCTAGGCCCCCTGCTTTCAACAGTTAATACTGAGGCCCCTCTCTCCCCAAGCCTTGCTGGTAACAATCACAATGTTAAAATGTTGACATGCTAAGCACATTTGGAAAAACCCATGTCTGCATTCCCTATGGATGGTGTAGCATCACTGTCTAACACCTAAAGAGCAGCAATCAAAGGCAAAGTGACCTTCTCACCTCACCCCCTGCCCAGCTGGTCCTCTCTTGATATTCCCTTTCGTGGTGTCACTGGAGCTGGAGCTGACCCATAATTGTATTTACAGCCTACCAGGCTTCCTGTCTCCACTGGGAAATGTTTAGGAGTATCTCTATTAGGGGAAAAAAATCTGTTGGAAGAGATGTTTGTGTCCTTCATCCCCACCTGCGTCTTCATTGTGGGTTGTAAAAGCAGCACTGATTATAAAAACGTGTCAGGAAAGTGAAATTTTGGGGAAAGGGTGGAAAAACGTGTCAGGAAAGTGAAATTTTGGGGAAAGGGTGGAAAAACGTTTCAGGGAAGTGAAATTTTGGGGAAAGGGTGGAGAAACGTTTCAGGGAATTGAAATTTTGGGGAAAGGGTGGAAAAACGTGTCAGGAAAGTGAAATTTTGGGGAAAGGGTGGAAAAACGTGTCAGGAAAGTGAAATTTTGGGGAAAGGGTGGAAAAACGTTTCAGGGAAGTGAAATTTTGGGGAAAGGGTGGAGAAACGTTTCAGGGAATTGAAATTTTGGGGAAAGGGTGGAAAAACGTGTCAGGAAAGTGAAATTTTGGGGAAAGGGTGGAAAAACGTGTCAGGAAAGTGAAATTTTGGGGAAAGGGTGGAAAAACGTTTCAGGGAAGTGAAATTTTGGGGAAAGGGTGGAGAAACGTTTCAGGGAATTGAAATTTTGGGGAAAGGGTGGAAAAACGTGTCAGGAAAGTGAAATTTTGGGGAAAGGGTGGAAAAACGTGTCAGGAAAGTGAAATTTTGGGGAAAGGGTGGAAAAACGTTTCAGGGAAGTGAAATTTTGGGGAAAGGGTGGAGAAACGTTTCAGGGAATTGAAATTTTGGGGAAAGGGTGGAAAAACGTGTCAGGAAAGTGAAATTTTGGGGAAAATGTGGAAAAAACATGTCAGGAAGGTGAAATTTTGGGGAAAGGGTGGAAATGAGTATAATAATTTGCTGCTGGGGGAGAGGTATAAAGAGATGTAAAGGAGAATTAAGATTATTGTGCTGAAGGTTTGGAACCCTTAGCTGAAGAGAGTGGTGAGGGGCAGACAAGGATTAGCAGATTTCTGGAATGAAACCCTGAAATTTGCTTGTCTGGAAATACATTATTTTCACATGAAACCTGACATCCTTTCCCTTCTTTCAGGCAGCTGCATGTGGAGGGTTTGGGACATGGCAGAGCAGTCACAGGGCTTTTGCTGTGCCAGTTTTGGCCAATTTACAAGGCCAGTTAATCCTGACATGAAAAAGGGCAGCATCCATCACATCCTGTGCCCTGAGCCACACCAGCAGCTCTCAGTCTGCCTTTGGAGACCTCTCTCCTGGCTTTTTTTTTAACTCAATTTTCTTTTTAAAATTCAAATTTTTTATTATTCCACAATAAATGATTCTGAAGTATAAATAAACTTCTGTCTGTACTACAATCTGTGTGTGATGGGGTGCACACACCCACCAAAACCTTTTTTAGGGGTTTTCAAATTAAAGGGGCTGAAAAGCCCTTTTAAGTTGGGTTTTAAATTTTTCCCAGCATTTCTACATCTGGTGATGAAAATTACTGGAAAACTGGGAGCTGCTCCTTGCCCATCCTGGCACTGGGGACTGTTCCATGCTGTTTGCTCATGTTACTCTGAATTGATTTAAGATTTGCAACACCCCAAGGAGAAGAAAAGACTTAATTTTGTCTGGTTTGGTCATGGAGAAAAAAGTGTCTGGTGGGTTTTGTGCTGGAATTGTAAGGCAGAGGTTGTGGGCACAAGGCTGACCCATTGAGTTCCCTAAATCTCTAAAACGCTCTTAAATCCCAGCTGCAAACAAGCAAATACATCTGTATGACACTCCTTAGGGAGTAAGAGGTGCTGTACCTGCATATAAAACTTTCCTTGAGAGATAATGTCAAAATTAAGGAATTAATATTTCCTGGCCAGGTAATTTTCCTTGCTGCTGCGTTAGGATTTTCAGCTCTTTGCACTCATTGAAGTGTCCCTGGTTTTACTGAGGGTGAAAAGGGCTCTTGGAAAATTTAATAGCACGTGGTTTAGCTGGGAAAGAGTCACGGTGAGGGCTGGGAAACACACGATGCTGATGAATTTGCTGGATGCATGTATGGGTGCTTTAAAAGACAATAGAGCATTACACAGCTCCTTCAGCCTCGCAGCCAAAGATTTGACCTGAAAGTACTGTCGCGATACTGTTTTGCCTTTGTCACAGCTAAAAAACGCTAACTGCCAATCTGGGAAATTAGGCAATGACACTAAAAATGGTGTCATTTTGAGCTGATTTCGGGAAAAAATGACACTTTTTTCTGTGTGACACACGCACAAAAGCTGCGACGGAAGCACTTCATTTATCGCCGGCATTGGTGGTTCAGTGGTAGAATTCTCGCCTGCCACGCGGGAGGCCCGGGTTCGATTCCCGGCCAATGCAGCTGATCTTTTTCTGTCTGTCTCTCTTTCTTTTGTTTTTTTTTTCTCAGTTCCTTATTTCTCCTTCCTTTTCCGCTTCCGTCGCGGCCGCCAGCTCCTCGTTCAGCTGCACTGAGCCTCGCCCCGCTGTTCTCTCCCCCGCCGTGTCCCGCGGCTGCCCGGGGGCAGCGGGAGGATCCTGGGGGAGGCCGCGCCGGGGAGGACAAGATGGAGGTGTAAGGAAAGGCCTGAGGGGGGAGCACAGGGCACGGGCGGGCCTGAAGCCACCCCGCTGTGGTGCTGCAGGGCATCTCAGTGGGGTTTTTTGGGGTATAACCCTATAACACCATAGGGTGTGTGGGTACATCTGTTTGTGGGGTGTGTGTGGGGGGGTGCATCATGGCGGCGGGTGCGTGAGGGGTGTGAGGGTACAGTAAATCCCTGAGGGGATTATTGTCCCCAGCAGTGAGTTCAGGCCTTCTGGTCAATGTCTGAGGGGGTTGTTTTATTTAAAACTCCTGCTGGACAAGCTGTTGGGGGGAAAGGCGATGTGAATCCTGCTCTGGTCCCTTCCTGTCCCTTCCTGTCCCCTCCCGTCCCCTCCCGTCCCCTCCTGTCTCCTCCCGCTCCCTCTGCCCTGAGAGAGGCAAAATGCGAATTTTTCTTTATTCCCGTGAGCTTTGTGTAGGAGCTGGAAATGCTGGAGAAGGAAAAAACCTGAGGGGTTTGTGCCAGCGATTGCAAACGCAATAATAAAGTCGGAATTTTGGCTGGTGGCTGTTTCAGGGCTGTTACACCAGGCCTTCTTATTGTGGGTTTCAGGCCCAAAACTATAGGATTTGACTTATTTTGAAGATTAAAAATCTCACGAGTTCTGTGAAGCTGGTTAACTTTCTAGTTTTCATTTAATTTTAGTTTCTCTAACTGGTGGGGGCACTCATGGGATGTATCCCCCAAAGTCACTGAGCTCCTGCAGCCATGTAATCCAGGGATGCTTTATAATCATTAAATCTTCTCTGCTGTCAGTGTTAAAATCAAAAGTTGATAAAAAATATCAAACATCTGCTGAAGTACAGGTTTGTATGACAGTGTTAATACACAGCCTGCAGAGAAATGAGCTGTTCTGGCTGTTGTACACTGAGAAGAATGCTTTTTATAATATTAATTAAAAAATTCTGTGATGCTTCTTATGCATCCGCCTGATTTGGAAGAGAGGCTTTGCAACTCTCCAAGTTCTTACTATGGATTTTTCTTGCCAGAATTATTCCTTATTTCTTACCAGAATTATCTGTTATTAGAGAAAAAAACTCAGAAAACTTTGTGGTTTAAATATACAACACATGTGAAGCAGCAGCCTTAAAAATATGAAGTGTCAGTGATATTTGTAAAGGTGTGATGCTCTGTACTAAGATATTTTTTGATATATGCAGCCCTACTCAAGAGTATTTTGGTTTAAACTAAAATTTGGGCAAATATTAGCCATTTAAAGACTCTAAAAAGTGTTTATCTTTTTGGTGTTACCATGACAATTTTTACCTTTCTTCTTAAGTCTTAATCACATAAAAATTAAACGAAGTGTTGAGCTGACTGCTTAAAAATATACATTAGAATCCATCATTCAGAATTCCTTTTTTCTCAATATTTATGTCATCATTTTGTTGACAGCATGGAAAATATTTTCCAGAGATGGCAGTTGTAGAATCACCAAAATAAGATGTCTTGAGGCTTTTTTTTTTTTTTTAACTTTATGTTCTTTAATGTCTGTGACTGGGCAAAGAAAAGCTTCAGACAGTTTCTTGACTGTAAAATTGGTAGCTGTGAGTCAGGACTGAAGGAAATTTTATTTCTGTTGCAAACATTGATCAGTTTATAATTTTAGTATTTCAGCACAACAGAGCTGTTGAAGATTTGAGACTGACCCGTTGGCAGAAGTGAGGGAAAAAAAAAGTATTTTTCTGAATGGCGAAGCGGATTGGAATAAAAAAGGAAAGCAGTTGTCTTAAATAATTTCATTCTTAACCTTTGATTCCGCAGGCTCATTTGCATGGCCGTGTATTTATTCCACACTCTTTGAGCCGAAGAATTCCATACGTAATTCTCCCTATAGAATGTCTTTGATCCGCGGGGATTTCTGTAGGGCCCGGCTGAATGCAAACATTCTGAAGACTTGCATTTACCTCCCAACAAAAGCTATATATGGTTTGTAAAACATGAATGAAAAACTAATGCGTGCCTGAGCTCACTTGCTGAAGTTTCACTCGGGTCAGCGAAATGGAAGTTGAAGTTCATCTCAGCGTATTTTAGAAGGTCCTTTTCATTTAAAAACAATGCTAGAACCTGTGGAAGTTTGTGGATGCATTTACCATTTGAAAGTGATGAACGTGACAGTTCTATTCAGGCCATTGGTGGTGCTTAACAACACATTGTACCTTTTTTGTTGTTTTTTCTCTTTTTCCTAAGCTGCTGCACAGACCTGAGAAAGGCCTTTTTTTCCTTTTGTATGGAAACTTTCTGTTGTTGTGGCTACTGACTGCTCAGCAGAATGTGCTGTTCAGGGAATACAGGATGTTCTGGGGCAGTTTTTCTCCCTCTTTTTTACTTTAAATATATAAATTGACAATATCCAGGAGGAATAAAGGCACAATGTGCTTGGCTCTGCAGTCACCCTGCCAGCCTTGGACTTACCCCATTTTTGCTTAATGGGGACTGAGGAAGTGGGAAATGGGAAACTCAGCCTTGCCCTTCTAATACAGAAACAGGCACATAAAGATGGGAAGAATAAATAAAGAGGAAATGCAATAAATGGGTGTTTTTTTCACTCAGTACAACACATAAAAATGAAAGCCCTATTTGTGTCTACACACACACACATGTCCATGGTACTAAAATACTCAGGGTGCTCTTGACTGATATAGTGCTTGTAATCTCAATTATTTTTTCCCATCAGTCTTTTTTTCTAAGGAAGAAGCAAAGCAATTTGGTTTGAGTGTGTGAAATTGGGTGAGTATAATAGGGTGACTGAGTGAAAGGAGTGTGTTGTACAAGTGTATTATGATTTATGGGGCAAACTATGCAAAATATACTCAGTATTTATGTCATCCTTTTACTGACAGCATGGAAAATATTTTCCAGAGATGGCAGTTGTAGTATCACCAAAATAAGATGTCTTGGGGCTTTTTCTTTTTTTTACTTTATGTTCTTTTGGTGTCTGTGACTGGGCAAAGAAAAGCTTCAGACAATTTCATTTGGAACATAATTAATTGTTTCCATTTTTCCTTTTAGAAAAGATGCAAATGCTGCATTGCTGAGTAACTTTGAGGTAAGTTTGTCTTCGTTCTGCTTTTAAAGCAGCAATTTCAAGCTGTCATCAGTCCCTTGTATAATCTTTGGAAGCTGAAACCTAGCAGAGGCAATCAGCAGAACCTGCAGGGGATTTACTCTTCCTTGCATTTGGTTTGTTTTCAAGAGAAAAACTTTTTAAAGAAGCTTTGGAAATGGTTTTGCTAGTAATGGGTAGTGTAGTATTGTTTGTTTGGTCATGAGATTATTTCAAAGTGGGTATTTTTCTCATTTTAAGGGGGGGTAGAAAGAAATATTTTGTCCTTATTGGTTTAATTTTAGCCAGGTAATGGAAATATTTTGCTTTGCTGACAAATACAATTTTTGGAGCAGTTTTAATAACCCAAGTGGTGTTGTCTGTGTTATTGTATTGCTGAAGCTGCTTTTTATTGCAGCTGTTTCATTCTATCCTGAAATTAATCTCGAAATGTTTTGTCCTGAGCTGCATCTGTCTGCAAACAGCAGAGCAGGCATCTGGTGAGTGTTAATGATGCATCTGGAATGAGCTCTCTAAAATTTCCTCTGAGATGATACCTAGATGATACCACGTCAGCCAAACTGGTGTTCAGTGCCTGGCTGTTAAAAACATGTGAAAAAAAATAGCAAATATGGACTTTTCAAACAGTGATTCCCCTCCAACTACTGACACCTTTCCATTTGCTCCACTTCCCAGTTGCAGTTCCAGTGGCAAGGCCAGTGTTCTGTAAATCAAGGTGATGCTTTGCACACAAAGTTCCATCCCTGCACTTCTTCTGTGAGCTTGTCCTTTTGTGTTGTCAAAGTTCCCAGCCTGAGTTGGAGATTTCAGCACTGCCAGGTGTTCCTTTTCCATAGAAGTGTGAAGTACTGGAGGGTTTGTAGTTGATTGTGTTCATATTTCTCACTGTCTAGAAATGTTTGGTTTCTTGTTTCTCTGCTCTTGTCACTTTATAATTCCCTGGGCTTGATCTTGAGTGAAGCCAGGTGAAAATGAGGAGATGAACAGTGAGAAGTGCTCTGTTGCTTTGCTCTGGGTATTGACTCTGGATATACTGCAAAACCTGAAGCAAAACATCTGAAAAAGTTCCATGCATCTGTTTAAAATAGTCACAGCTTTTAAAAAACATTTTACATCCTTATTCATCACTCTGAGCCCAAAACATTTCTCATTTCAGTTGCTGGTCCCTCCACCAAAAGAGCCACACATTTACTGGTTTTTGTCTGATAGCAATTTCCTGTTCATTTATGATTTCCTGCTGTAATATTTTTAGATTAAATGCTCTCAGATGCTCTAAACCACTTCTATTTTTTTTCTTTAGGTGTACCAGTTACTTACTGATCTCAAGCAGCAGCGTAAAGAGAGTGGCAAAACCAAGCAGAGCTCTGGGCAGCAGAATCTCAACACAATCATGTATGAGGTGAGGAACATTGGTAAATTCCATTTATCAATTAGCTCAAGCTGCAATAATTCACATCCTTAGGGTTGTGTATTAATCATTTGGTATCAAATTTCCCCTAATTCAAACCATAATAAAATGTTTTATCTGCCACTTTTCTGTGGTCAGCTTGTAGGATAACTGTGTTGTGAGGGCAGAGTTAGGCAGCTGCTGTTCTTGAAATCTATGAAGTAATTTCAAAATTCCAAACCCTCTGGTTTTCAGCTGTTTAGTTTTGTTAGGATTTTTTTTTTAATTCTAAGTATTCCATCCTTTTAAGACACTGGGCAGAGCTTGCTATCGTCTGATGAATTTATGATATCACATAATATGATAATTAAGATTATGATTTCAAAGCTGAGGCACAGATTACATGGGTTTTTTTCATTAACAGAATTAAATTAATAGTTCCCAGCCAAAACAGATAACTTAAACTGGTTTTTGATCCAAAGAAAAGCCAAACCACACGTACAGATAACATCACTTGGATGCCAGGTGGGGAATAAATACTTCATCCCTTGCTGGGAAGGAATTCTGAAATATTATAAAACAAATACCAACATTTAAAATAAATTAACAACTTCCCAGAGCCTTGCAGTGAGAGCCATTGTGTGTGTGGAGAATTGCATGAGCAGCACCATGACTGACAGGCAGCTGAAAGCACTTTGCCTTTGCTTGCATGAGTAATTCTGTTGAGCCCTGGAACGACTCATGTGGATAAGATCTGGCCTAGGCTTTGGTTTTGTTTTAGTTCTGGCTTTGTTTGAAAAAGGTACAGAGGTTGTAATTCCTAAGCCTTGCATTCAACAAAATAGGGGCTTACCAAAAATGGGAATTAAATCTGCATGGAGACTGACAGTCTCTTCCTGCACCTCTGGGAAACAGCTGAGGAAGATCCTGTAAGTCAATTTTATCAGGGTGCACCTGAAATCTTGAATTGCTTTGTTATTCTATATGTTAAATACCTATAGGATGCTTGGGGGTGTAGCTGGTGTCAATTCTGGGTGTATTTTCTATGTTTGACTGAAAGAAAAGTAGAATTTGATTTTACAGGATTGTCTGTGGATTTCTTCACAAGCTCCCTGCAGACTTGGATCCATTGGCACTGAAGTAACTCCATGGAAGGAGCTTTGTTTTTCTGTGTGTTTGGCTTTTTCATTGGTTTGAAATTGCCAAAAATATATTAATCTGGAAGAGAAATTACTCCAGTGAAATAATTAAATTGCATGACAATATAATAATTTCATTTCAATCACTGGTGGTGAATAACAGATTCATTTTATCTGGAAAGGTCAGACATGGCTTAAAGAAAGGAGTAATAAATTATAATTATTTCCAACTCTTCATTTTGGGGTTTAATTCAAGCAACAATAAATATTTAGGAAGATTTTAAGTCACTTCCAGTGAAAAGTCAGCTGTGAACTGGAATTTTTGTGGGTTATTTTATCAACAAATTGATTTTTTACTCAGGTCAGGTTACTTTGTGTAGTGTAATTCCATTATCCACCTGCTCAATGTTGTTATTTTAAATAAAGCAAATAAATGAAAGATGTGCTGTCAAAGTCAGTTGAGGTTGGTGGGTGTTACATGAAAAAAATTGATCAAAGTTTAATTGTCTCAATTTTTAATAGCAAAATGTCCTTATAGATTTCATAACAAGTGATTTAATCTGCTTCTATCAACTTTAAATTGCCAAAAATGCAGGTGAAGGATAAAAACAAGGATAGATTAGAGATCTCAAAGAGGGATTTCTGGGCTGGCAGTGAGAATATTCCTGGCACTGAGCACATGAAAACTTGAGTTTAAGGATGAATTCAACTTTCTTGTGTGCTTTTAAAAGACAAAAACCAAAGAAGGAGCAAACCAAGGTAGCAAATGTCTGTCACAAAAAGCAAGAGGGGATTTTTTTAGCAGGCAGAGCTAAAACTCAGTCTTTTCCTGTATTTTTCAACTTGCAATTTTGGGCTTTGAACAGCTCAGATAAAGTTGGTTTCCAAACCTGAACTGATTTTCCAGTTTTCCTTGGGACTGAGGAGACTTTTCTGAGAACTTGTACTGAGTACTTGTTCCATACACAACTGGTAAAACAAATAATAATTGTGAAATAATACATATTTCCTTTCTGTCCCTTGCAGACACTGAAGTACATTTCAAAAACACCCTGCAGGTACCAGAGTCCTGAGATTGTCAGGGAGTTCCTGGTAGCAATGAAGGACCATAAATTAACCAAGTAAGTGGAGCTGTGCATTTGAACAGGAGTAAAAACTCAATTAATGCTGAAAAACTGATCAGTGGACAGTGTGATGATCTGATTAATGGATTTTAAGTATTTTCTGCCATTATTTAAATGCTCAGCCAAACATCTTTTCCTTCACTCATGGGTATTTCCATCTTTTCTTCACTTGCTGATTGTCCAGATCTACAGATTGAGATCTACATTTCAGTTATTTAAATATTGTACCCACCAGCCTTCCCTCCTCCCCCAGCAGTTTCCAGTGAAGCTGAACATCCAGTTGTTACTTTGGGAAGTTCTGCCTGGAAAAGAAAAGATTTCCTTTGCAGTTCCAAGACTCCAAGGGCTTTTTTCCTCTTTGGCAATGCTGTGAGTGCCTGGTCTTGAGGCACAAAATCCTCTTGGAGCTCTGCAGAGTGGGAGTGAAGCCTGATGTAAATAGAAATGGAATCAGCTGGCCACTTGTTTGGATAGCTCTGATCACTCCTCTGACTTCTAAAGCAGAAAAAAAACAATATTTAGCTGCTTCTAAATGACTCCTCCTTCACTTCACAGGAGTTTATGCTGGGTAGACACTGAGTGTGTTTTTATTCCGTGCTGGGAGCACTCCCAAGGAGTTCATCCTTTGGGAAAGAGGCTTTTCATTCATTTGGCTGTGCCACAAAATGCATTGTGAGAGCTCTGGAGTGCTGCAGGGCAAGTTTTTAGCCTGTCCAGAGCAGGGAAAGCAGATTGTCAGCTTTTTGTTAGAGTTTCAGTGCCCCCTCTCTACAGACAGGCACATCCAGCACAGCAGCAGCTCTGCACAAAGGGCTGCTGCTCCTTGGGAATTCCATCCTGGAATTGTGCTTGGAGTGCTTTCTTGGCCAGGTCAGTAAAGCAGTATTTAACCCTCCTGTAGCTCATTTTATACAGCAGGATACTCATTTATGTATCTTAATTATTTTCTGGAGGTATTGAAGCATGGAGAAAAGAAAATACTCTGCAATAAAAATACTAGAGGTGTAAAGAGGGGATAGTATGGCACTGAGAGGGTCTTAAAATTGGCAGCAAACATTTCTTGAGTAGTAGTGAGCACCCTTCCTTTCTGGTAATGTAAAACAGCCCTTCTTGAAGAGAAATAAGCTTTGCTGTCTGTGCAGGGCAGCAGTTTGGGAAGAACCAGCAGAAGGATGTAGCACAGCAAAAAGGCAGAGTGGGATTTTTCAGAGTAAAAGGAACTGAATGATGTTGGTGTAAACCTCCCATTAGAAATCAAAGTGTTTATTTTTATTTAAAGCTCATTTCTAAACTTCTTTCAGGTAGAATTTGACCAGGACCTGAGGTTTAACTCTTAGTGTTACCACTTTGGGTACCTTGACTGCAACTGCTCCCCTGGATAGGATGTCCAAGAGTGAAATACTAAACAATTGAAGTTATAACAGAGAAAGTTCCAGCTACAGATTCTCTGTCTCCCACAGTGCTGAGCACTTTTGTAGAAGGTCTACCCAAATATTCACCTTCCCACACCTGCTTGTTCAATGAGCTGGGAAGGTTGGAATAATTACAAGCTTTAAATGAGCTTTTGGACTGTTAAATTTTTTATGGATGCTCCAAGGTGCCTTTGGGGTTAGGTATCATCCTGTGTGACCTTTTCCTGAGGCAGTGAAGCAAGGGAATTATTCCCAAATAGTTTCTCGTGCATAGTGGCAGCAGGATGAGAGTAAAGAGCCAGCCAGTGGTGTAGGTGACAAATTTACTCTATCAGAATCCAGATTTGTTCTGTGAGCATCCTGTACAACTTTTTAGTTTTTAATCCCTCTCTTATCTGGTAAAGAACTTCCCAACTCTGCCACGTGCTTTACAGGATAAAACCCAGAATTGTTTTGTGTGATGCTGGCAGTTCTTTTTCCTGATCTTTTCCATGCAGCCACCTGAAGCCAGAAGTGTCAGGGCCCAGCTGGCAGCCCCTTCACCCCAAACACAAGGGATGCAGTTACTCTTTAAGGCACTTTGTGTTAAACCACTTAAAACAGCAATACCTCCAAGGCAATTTGGAGCTGCCCTTTGTTTCCTAACCAAGGTCATTTCAACACTGCTTCTCTTGTTAAATAAAAAGGCTTTGATGGTTTCCATTCTGTGGGATGGAGGTGGTGTTCAGGGATTTCATCCCAGCTGTCTGCCAGAGAGCTTCCTTCCCTTGGAGAGGAAAGAGCTGCAGTGTTTGCTCTTCCAGGACCTTGCTTGTGTGATCCCTGTAATGACCTTTCCTCCCACCAAGAGTAATGAGCTCCAGACTCTCTTTGCTGCTTCCTTTCTGGGTAAGGCACCCCAAAATGTGCTGTCTTAGCTGGTCAGACACTGTCTGTGCTGGCAACAGCTCTCTGCAGTGGCTGATTAGATTTATTTGTGTTAATTGGGGTCTGTCCTCAGACTATTCAATCTAGTTAAAGGGTCAGCAACACCCCATCACCCCAGACTGCTTCCCTGCACTTTTAATTCCTGTCGTGACTCCACCTCTAGTCAGAGGGGAAACAATTAAGCAGCGTGTTCGTGCTCTTAATTAGGCTCAGCCTATTTCCTAATGCGAGGACTTTGCAGATGGGGATTTGCAGCCCTGCCTTGGGCTGTGCCATTCCCTGCTCAGGCTGTGATTGCTGCCCTGAGCACTAGGCTGTGCTCGTGGATGGGAGAATCCCCAGCTGGGAGCAGAGAGCAGCCAGGGAAACGGCAGGAACTGAGGCACAGCAGAGCTTTGAATCGAGGGAATTCTCATTTTTCCTTCCACAACCCTGCAGGATTTCAGGCTGCACGTGATGTCTCTGCTCCAGTGAGAGAATTGATAACAATACTGGCAAATTCTGCAGTTCCTGGAAAATCACCTCAAATCCTTCTGTTATCACTGATTTTTGCCACTCAAAATACCAGGTTAACAGGCCAGCATCCATTTTGGGATGGATTTCTCTCATTAGTGTCACAGACACAAAAAAAAAGCTTCCTAAAAGGCAGATTTTAAAAATTAACACCAAAGTGTGCAAAGCAATACTCCAGAGTCACTTCAGAAAGCTGCCTTGCTAAATGGACCAAATTCAAAGCCAGATATTTCACTAATATAATTAAGCTGTGGTAAAACAGTTTTCCCCATAGTTTTTAATCATTACTTTGGTAAAATTCAAACTGGAGAACTGAGATTTTTTTTTTAAAGCTAAAGCTCTGAACCCAGATAATGAATTTTATTATTACCTTGTTGAGGCCTCAAGCTTTGGCTGAAGCTGCAGTTCAGTGAGCCATGTTGTACTTGGAAATAAAGTTTGCCACTAGCAGTTAATTTTCCAGTTTTAGTGCTGGAATGGCTTCATATTTGTAAGGTATAGAGGATTGCATTGCATGAAAAGAACATTTATTTTAAGCTAGAGCTCTGTAATTATGGTTCAATGAAAACTGGCTCTACTTGTGCTTCTTCCTGTTACTGATAGCCTATCTTGGATCTAATTTTGGGATAACCAAATTTCCAATCACTGCATATTATTATAATTTAAAAAAAAAACTGATCAGGAACATTGCCCTTTTTGTCTTTAAATCAACACAGTTGAGGAAGTGTTGAGCTGAAAATCTTCAGTACTTTTAGAAAGTATTTTCCCTCATGACTGCCAAAAACTACAACAGATAGAAACCTCTGCAATATTAAAGGCTGAAGGATTTGCTTCGTAATTTTTGTCTCCTCCAGAGCTTTCAAAATGAATATTTAACAGCAAGTCAGGATTGTGCTCATTTAACAATAGCATAATTTAAGAGATTTTAAAAAGATTATTCTCAGCTTTTCCAGTGGGATTCCCTGTGGAGGATCACAGCACCCATTGGGGCTGTGATTTCCCATTTTGGGAAAATCCTCCCTCAGCCAGACCCTGTGCTCAGGATTCAGGCATTAAAAAAAAATCCCATGGACCATGAGATTTATATTTCCAGCAGGAATAAAACCCCTGGTTGTGTGTCCAGCTGTTACTTCATGGTTTTCCTAGCAGCTCTCAAACATCCATTCCTGAGGATAAATTTGCTTCTGCTCAGGCACAGATGTTTGAAGGGTTTTTTTAGCTCTCTGTGCTGGATCTTGGCACTGTTCTCTCCTTACCCAGACCTCTTGCTGGAAAAACACTCTGGGAGTTCAGCAGATTAAAAAAAAAGGGCAATACCAACCCACACAGGAGATTTTGGTTCAAATACAAGCTGCAAAAGTTTGCTTAGTGCTGACAGAAATGGTGCATTTTGTCTGAATTTCCACAAGAGCATGGAAGTATTTGTATTATTCGTTAGAAGGGATGTATCATTATAGAAATGTCTGTTCTGTCTGTGATCTTGAACATGACCCAGAGGTGGTTTTTGTCTTGTAGAAATGTTTTTTAGGATTTTTAGGATGGAACTCAACATCTTCACCTCCTCCAGCATTCTCCCCTAGTACAGGCCTCAGACCCATTTTCCTCCCCATAATTGCATAGTTTTTGTGTGTGTTTTTGAGCTTGGTGTGTCCCCCCAAACCCACTCCAGAGCATTTTTCCATCCTGGAAAAGCTGCTCCTGGCTCCAGCTGAGCCCCAGAGCTGCAGGATGTGGGCTGAGGCTCAGCCCCACAGCAGGAATTGCCATTTTGGGATTTCTCAGCAGCCAGCTCCTGTACAAGTCTGCAGCACAGCCCATTAACTCTGATTAGTGGAATCTTGCTTTTATGTGAGAAAATTGCTTTCAACTGTCACTCATCTTTTGTATGGATTCTGCTCTTGAATGAGCAGCTTTCATGTTCCAAACTGTTTCTGAAATCCAGGCAGAGCAGGGAAAATGCAGATGCTGAAGTTTGGGGGCAGTGAAGCTGAAAATGTTGTTCACCTTTTTGGATGAATGGGACAGTTCCCCTTTTTATTTAATGAGCATCAGTGTGCCATGCATGCTGTAGGAAGTGTAAAGATGAATTCATGGGAGCTGGAAAAAGTTAATTTTACTTTTTAGATTTAATGGAGCATGAACTAAATGCAGGCTTAGGTCTGTGCCCAAGCCAAAGACTGCAATCAGGGCTGGTCCTAATGCATGGTTGCCTTGCTTAAGCTAATCTCTGATGAAATTGTGGTTATTCAGGTTTTAATTTGTGTGTGTGCTGTCAGGAAATTCCAGGTACACACAGAGCCTGATCCTAGCAGTGAATTTTTGGGATCAGACACACAGAGAGCCTGATCCTAGCAGTGAATTTTTGGGATCAGACACACAGAGAGCCTGATCCTAGCAGTGAATTTTTAGGATCAGTGTTAAAAAGTGGGTACTGAGCTCCAACTCAAACCTCTGCCTTGTGCTGCTGAGGGCTGAGCAATCCAGTTTCCTAATAAACAAAATTTAGAGACATTCTGGGAGTGTTTATTTCGTTGCTTACCTCATAATTACACATTACCACGTCTCAAGATTGTTATGTCAGGGTGTTAATTCATGTTCAGGCTGCACAAGCAGCTCTAGATGAAATATGGCATTTTATGCAGCTTTTGGTATGTTTTTTTGCACCCTGCTTCTCATTCCTTTGTGTTGCTCTGCATCATTTTCCAGTAGGGAGCTTTACTGATCAAAACCAGCCATGAAATCCTTCAGATTACACATCTGAATTTGTTAATCACTTGTAAATTCTCTCTCATTCTTCTGTATACATTCTTAAAAACTATAAATACCCTGAAATGATGCTTTTAGGATCTGTTTGGCCTGACTGAAAAATTTCTGTCTATCCCTAATGAGTTGGAGTGATGTTCATGGCTTATAAGCAGAAAGTCTTGGAGAGGTGACCTTTTCTTGTTGTGCCCTCTATTTCTTCAGGAAACATGAGCAGTTGCACTAATTGATTGTTTTAGTCACAATGTGTAATTGGTGTTAATTTATTTTTGCTTGCTGCTGTGCCAGTAATCTTGCTGTGATAAACACAGCTCTACCTGCTGGAAAATAGCTCTGGGGGTAAATCAGGTTTGCATTCTTCAGCTCAGGTAGAAAATGGCTTTTGCTATTTGATGCTCTTTATTTGGCTCTGGAGTTTTGCTGGCAAGGAGTTTCAAGGGTATTACTTTGAAAAGAAGAAGATGAGGAAATTTATTGAATAAAACTCAAATGATGTGCTTTGTGGGGAGGAGTGGTGGAGCTGGAGGATTGGGACATGTCTTGTGCAAAAGAGAAGAAAGAGTTGTTTGAGAAGGCTCTGATCTCAGAAGTGGCATGTGAGAGAAGCTTGGGTAAAATATGAATTCATCACAGTCTGTCCCTGTAAGTAGGGCTGGAGGAGGAGGAGGAGGAGGAAGAGGAGGAGGAGGGAGGTTTTTATGAGGAGGATCCTCAGAGGAGCTGTTGGAGAGCTCTGGAAACTGAGGCACCAACTCTTGCTTGGCCAGAGAGCAGAGCAAAGAGCACTGAAAGCAGCTCTGTGCCTCCATCAGGCACCAAAGCAGGGATTTCCCAGCTCTGGAGGAAAAATCTTTCAAAAATCCAGCTGAATTAGCCAGATTTTGATACAGCAAAGATATTATTTAATATTCTTTCCCCAGCTCTGCATGTCAGTGCTGCCTTTAGCTTTGCTTTTACACGAGTGAATTTCAGCTCTCATTGATTCCTTAAATCACTGCTTTCCATGTAAAGGATTTGAGTGCTCATCTCCTGTCATTATTAGGGTTTTATTCCTGGTTTTTATGACAGTGGGAGATGGCAGCAATCATAAACACCTCATCTTTCTGCCAGTAAAGTGCTCTTTCTGCTCAGTAAAGAGCAAAATCCAGCCGTGTTCTCCATAGCCTCCTGTTGGAAACACCAAATAAATTTGAGTGATTAACAAGGGAAAACAAGGGAGGTATATTCCCTGCTTCCCATCACCAGTGCAAACTTATTTTGGCTCTCCAAAAGCAAAGCAAACTAATAATAAATAAATTAATTAATAAATAGGAGGATTTCCTGGAGCTTTCTGTTAGGAATTGTTAATATCTCACAAATGCTGTATTGAAAATTTCCAAGCTTTTCTTCTGAAGCTGAAAGTGATTATTAAAATGGGCATTTTAGCTGGATCAGCCAGCAGCCAGTGGCAGAGGCCATTTGAAATGAAATTATATCTGAGGTATCTCCAGACACACAGAAATTGTTGATTGTAAACATGGAGTGATCTGTGTTCTCTTAAAAGCTGTGAGTTTTCCTTTCTAAAAAGCCCCCAGGGAAAAACTTTCCAGAATCAGTTTAAATGTGCTTTAAACCCTCCAAAATCCATTTAAATATGCTTTAAAGATCACTATAAATAGTAATAAATGCCAAGATTTAGTTTTTCCTAATTGTAGCTCTGCACTGGAACTTTGTATTTGCAATGATAAAAGGATAAACAAGTTGCTGCCATTTGATGGGATTGTAACTCCTTAGGTATGAAAATTGTTCTTGTGGTTGTGTGCTCATAGCAGAAGTGTTTGATCTCTGTTGAGTTGTTTAACATTTCTGCACAGTTTTAACAAAGCAGCAGTTAATTAATGCTTGAACTAATGATCTAAGGGTCTCTGCATGCTGTCTTGGGATAGGGGTGCTCACAGCAGAGTGGCTGAACACAGGAAAGTCCCAAAATTGTTCAAATATCCAAATGATGGCCCTTCAGCCACACTGCAAACCCAGCCAGGATTATTCCTGGCAGTGACATTTCATCCCTAAGTGATCAGGAATGTGTTTGCATCACTGCAGGCATTGAGGGGATCCTCAAACCACTCAGTAATGTGGATTTTCTTACACTGTGCTTTTACCAGGGCAGAGAAGCTGCAGCTGCTGAACCACAGGCCTGTGACTGCAGTGGAAATCCAGCTGGTGAGTAACAATGCCTGGGCCTGTTCAAAGCTTAACTGGAAGCAGCTTTAACCTTGGAGATCAATTGAATAATTGCTTTCTCATGGGCCAGTGATTGAATGTATCCCTTTATGCACATTTTACATCCATGGGTTCAAATCCAGCTTCCTGTCAGAGCCCCCTCAGACAGATTCTTCACCTCTGTTTGTTTCAGTGGCACACATTGAAAATGCCCAAAGCAGTCATTAAAGGTGATTTATGAAGGTATTGCAAATAAGAATGTATTTAATCTTCTTGCTTTGCAGCTCTGTGGTGGAGTGCTTCACTTTTTGCCATTTTCCCTTGGTTGTTTTTGGTTGTTTTTATACTAAAATCAAAGGTTTTATACAAGAAATGAGCAGTAATGCAGGATAAGAAATGAGTATAAACTTTCTGATGGAAAGTAGCCATTGTCAATCTAAGAATAATTCAGCTGTAAAGAGGGATTGTCACTAAATAGAAATAGATGCTTCTGTTCTCTCAAGCATCTCCTCAGGAATACAAACCCCTGTGGTAATAAAGACTTTGTTATAATCAGGATATTATTTCAATAAAGATCTCTTGCATTAAGAACATCTGTTTGCAATCTTCCCCTGGACCCAAGCTGAGGAGGAACAGGATCATATTTTGCTGCAAAAAAAGGGAAGGATTCAAGAGGGACCAGTAGGACAATTTTTCTTCTGTCACCAAGGAGCAGAGATGAGAATGCTGAAGGCATCTCAGCAGAATGGTTCCAGCTGAGGAATTAATGCTGTGTTCTGTGCCTGAGGAGATCAGTGTCCAGCAGCAGCCCAAGTAGGAGTTTTAGGCATTAAGTTAGTCAGAAACCACAATTTGGAGCCTGTCTCACACCTTTGTTAGCTTCATATGCTTAGACAGATTTATTTTATTGGCTTTTCTTCCTTTCTTTAAATGCAATCATCTTTTGGGGCTCTCAGGTGACTGCATGGCTTTGTCTTTCTCTTCCTGTCCTACCTGCTTCACTGTTATCCTACATACCCATAAAATTTTGAAAATAGTTTGCTCCTGTGTAATATTTGAAGAAAATAAGAATTTTGGGCCTTTCTATTAGAAGTCAGCTGNGCTTTCTACAGAGTGCCACGTTTTAGGTATTCCAAGTTTTGTAGTGTCAAAGTTAAATAAAACTCGTTGTTGAAGAGAACATGGACACAAGATCTGAGTCAGTGTCAGTTCATTATTGATCCAAAGCCTTCTCTAATGATCAGAATCACCTTGTGAAAAGTTGAATATCTGTATATTTGGGGGTTAGCCTGAATTTGGATCTTTGTAGAAGTTCTGGGGATGCAGTTCCTCCTGTTCCATTGGGATTCCCCTGTAATTCCCAGGGCACATTTCCCCAAAATCAGTGTTGCAGTGGAGTGAGTGTCCTGGATTGTTAACCCTGTGTCAGATGAACCCTCCCCAGAACTGCAGCACTATGGAGGTGTTTCAGTCAAAGCCTTTGGAGCTCAGGGGCTGCTGGGCAGCTGCAGGTTGGTGTCACTGAAATCCAGAGCTGGGAGAAGCAAGGAGATGATTTTGCTGTTCAGGTGCTGGCTTGGATCCTGTTTTTGATGAGGGCAGAGGTTGCAGCAGTCACTGAACCCACAAAATCTGCTTTTTCTGGGAATAAAATAACACAGAGGTCACCATGCACAGATTCCCTGCATGGATGGATGAGATACAGCCTGCTGAGAAGGGAATTTTGGCTCTAAAATGGCCTTGATTCTCTCCTCACTGCACTGAAAACTTGCCCCTGAATCAGAAATAAATGCTGGGGAGAACTTCTGAGCAGTTCCTGGAATGGGGGCACATCAATCTTATTTTTCAGAAAGCTTTAAACAAAATGCCAGCCAAGTCCAAGCTGGCTGTCACTTGCTCAGTTGTGATGTCTCAAACTTTTACTCAGAGCAGCCTGACCATGGAATGGAGTCTGATTTACCTGGCAGGCTCATGGGAGAGGATATTTATAATTATAATTATAATTATTGCTGCTTTTTGCCTTTCCAGCTTTTTAGTTTTTACTCTCCCTCTACAAAATCCCTTCTTTTTAGCTGTATGCAAACAATAAATCCATTTTGATAAAATTACTTTGCAGCTAAAAAGCAAATTTCTCTTGTGATCTTTTGATCTTTTGTAAACCTTAATGCAGAAATTGCTGCCATTGTCCATCTTTGCCTTTTCCAGCCTCTGTGCCAGGATTTATTTTCCAACAACAACAGCAACAAAAGGAGCATGAAATTCAAATTCTTACCCCACAGAGTAAAACACTGTACACACTGCAGCTATCTTGACCTCCTGTTTTAATCTTTAACATATGTTGGGCCTGGCTCAGTGATTCCCAAAAGGAGGAAATCAAAAGTCAGCTTACCATGAGAGTGGCCTAAATTTACTTAATGCTGAAGATGAAGCATCATCTTTTTTAATGAACAAATTGCTCCCAGTTTTTCTCTCTGAGTGGTAAAGCAGATTTTAATTTTGTGCTTTTTAAAAATGTATTTCTGCCTTGGAGAGTTTTACACTTATGTGCATAATCAGGCTGGCACATTGTCTTTTATACTGGAAAATAGTAATGAAAAGTATTTTGGAAAAGGAAAGATCTTAAGAGGGTTTGAACATTTTATTTTCTCAGCAATGTATTTTGCCTTGGTTAATTATGTCTGAAGGACATTAATTCAGTCATTCAGTCTTTTACTTTTGCTGCTTTTTTTTAATGTGCATTTTTCCTAATAATGTGGTGGTGCTGAGGAATTTCAAATCAAAGGAAGGAGGAAATCACAGTGATTTTCTCATCAAACATCTCCTCCACTGGAGTTAAATTGTGCTTGATTGCTTTGGAAATTATCAGAGCCCCTATTTCCTTTATTACTGTACTTTACTGATTATTTAAAAATCTAATTCTTAGTTTATTATTCCAACAAACAATAGCTTTTAACCCACAGGTTGTTGTGTGATGCTGAGGTTTGTTCACCAAATCCTGAGAGAATTTCTCAGTTCTTTCAGGACTCCTTGGGGTTCTTCAGTGTGGCTTTATTTATTCTTCATTCTTGATTTATTGTTATGTCTCAGGAGACCAAACCAAATAAACATTAGCATTGAAAGCAGCACAGGGAGGAGGATGAAGGCTCTTAAATTCTGCTTGTATTTGGGTAAGCACAGAAGATAGGTATGGTTTGAATTAAGGATGTTTATCCTTGTTTCACCAAGTAAAAAAGGGAATTTAGACAGTCCTGAGTGATTTTGTGCTTCCATTTGTCCATGGCACTCTGAACATAGATTTGCACTTTAATTTATGAAAAAACACTTTAATCCCTGGGATTATCTTCATGGGCTGGCTGTGAATTGCTGAGAATTAAATTTGAGCTGCAGGGGGAATGTGCTGCTTTGAGTTTGAGCTGGGAGAATTTTATGCCAATTAATTTATCAAGTTTTCCTGATTCTCTCTTTGATTAGATGCAGAGCATTGTGGAAACTAAATGGGAGCATTACTGACTTTATGAATATATTGCAATGGAAATTGAATAACAAACTACTCAAATTTGGGTGAAATAGAAATTATTAGTGAGGCCTGAGCTGAGTGAATGATCACATTTCACAGGTAACACACACTGGCTGTGTTTATGAATGACATTGATTGCAGCAATTTTTCCTAAACCCCTGGAGTTATTTTGTGGCAGCACAGCCTTGAATGCTGAAAAGCAGTGCTGGGAATTATTTATGACATCAGGAGGCTTTTTATGCATAAATTGTATTTCTGTCACACTGCCCACTTCTGCTCCTCACCCAAATCTCCAGATATTGAGGCCCAGCAGTACTTTGGTCAGAAATACCCCAAACTTTTCCCATGGCATCATCTGAGAGGGGAAACTGTTCCCATTTGGGCTGGGTGGCACTGCCAACATCAACATCTGAGCTCATCCCCTCCCTTCAAACGTTTGCATTTTTGTTTTCCTTACTATAAACTTTGCATTCCTGCCTGCTTATGGGCTCAGTCTGGCTCTGGAGCACTTTCAGCCAGTGCAAAGCTTTTTGCTGGAGATTTTTTTTTTTTTTTTGCTGCTGGAAAAGGAGGTACCTGAATCCAGTTGGGGTTTTGCCTCTTAGGCTGCTTCTTGCACCTCATTTCTCTTCTCAGCACCAGCTTTCTTAGTGCTCTCAGCATCAGAGGTGTTTTGTCTTGCAGTTGTAAATCAGGAGGCTGTGAGAACATCTGCTGAATGTGGAATGAGCCTCTGAGTGACCTCCTGTTCCCCTGAGATCTGTTTTCTTTTAGGGCAGTTTCATTTGCCTCTATCTGTCTGCTGTCTGTGCTTAATTTTTGAATTTTTCCTTTTGGCTTGTTGCTTTGCTGCTTCCTCACTGCTTATGTTTTCATAAATCAGGCTCAGGCTGTTTTTTCACTTTCTGAAAGAGTGAAAAAATTGATTTTTACAGTTTGTGCTTTTGATCCTTTCAAATCTCAAATAATACCACAACAAAATAAGGCTGAAGCATCAGCTTGGCTAAGAAGCTGTCAGTCCATCCTGCTAAATGTTGATTTGTGTCTGTTGGTGATTCCTGGGAGAGGCACCAAGAGGTGAATTTGCTGCAGCAGTTGAAGGAATTCCTACTTCCCTCTGGATCTGTCAGCAGAAGGGAATTTGGGAGCTCCATCCCCTCCTCAGTGCAGGATCTGGCATCTCTAAAAATGCTTTTCACAACATTTTAATGAGACATCACTTAGAGCACCAGAGCATCTGAAACACCAGAGATTATTTTCTTTCATTTCTGGCATTTCTGGGGCTGCCAGAGCTGCTGCAGTGTCTGTCCCTGCAGTTTGTGCTCGTGCTGTGCCAGTAAAAATGACATCAGTGGGGTTGTTCATACTGGGAGTTGGGGCATTACTCATCTGGAGTCACTGGGGAGCAGGGAAGAAAACAGGGATTAGAATTCACATGTTCTGCCTTAAAATCAGGAGTTTAAGAGCTGGTGCTGATCAGAAGTCTCTGGTTTTTATTTGAGTTCTGATTTCATCAGAGCAAGCACCTAAAGGAGAATGTAGAGGAAAAAAAAGGGAGAGGAGATACAGATATAGAGAAAACTAAAATGGGAAGAGGTTTGGACTTTATGCAATAAATCAAATCTAAACAAGGCCAAGTGCTGTTTTTCTGAGGGATGGTAACAAATCTGGGAGACATTGGTTCAGTCATCCTACCTGGAGTGATCCAGGTGTCCAAAGCACCTGGGCTGGTTCTTTGTACAGCTCCTGCTCCTACAGCACCTAGTCCACCTTGAAAATTCAGTGTACCAGTAATGAACAAGCCCATAATCCAGCCTGAAAGCCAGGATGATAATCCTCTGTGAAATTTAATAGCAAAGGTCATGTGGAGAGGAGTGATTTATCAGCAGCACTGGCACCAAGCAGTGGGTGGAGCAGATTTGATCATGGAATCACAATCCCAGAATAGTTTGGGCTGGTAGAGACCTGAAAAAACATTTAGTTCCAAGGACATTTTCCACTTCCACACTTCATGCTCCAAGGTGTGCTGAGATGATTCCCTGTGGAAATTGCCTGGAATCAGCTGCCAGGAGTTCTCCCAGGCAGGGAAGGAGGATTCTGAGTGTGTTTGAGCACAGGGTGTGCAGTGGAGCAGCTGCTGGGAAGCAGAGCCAGGGCTGCTGTTCAAGCCAGTGTCCTACAGTAGCTGTGGAGCTAACAGCCACTCCCCAGGGATTTTCATCCTTTGATGGTGATAGTCCCCAGAAAGTCATTTACAAATGGAAATTCACTGTGTGCCTTTTGCTGAGGAGTGGATTCTCTGTGTGTGCAGATCTGTGCATGATGCTGATGAAAGATGATCAGATTGTGCAAAGAGGGCTCAGAGGACTCTGAAGAAAAACAAAAATGAGTTGAACATCCCTCTCTGCTTTTCAGAAGGCATCTGAAGAGCTGCAATTTACAGCTAGAGCTGATTAAACCTGCCTGGACTTGGAACCATCATTACTATAAATCACTCCTCTTCAAAGGCCATTTTCAAGGACTTAGTGTAAAAAAAGAAAACTCAAAGCCCACAATCCTAATTGGTTTCATTTGTGTTTGAAGAGTTCTTCTGACTTGATTTTCCAGTCCTCTGACAAGCTTTTTTTCCTTTTAACAGATGCCTATAAATTAGGGCAGTTGTTTTACTGGTAGCAATGATATAAAAGCTGCCACAGCTCCACAGTGGGAGTAGGTCCCTAATTAACGTGATGGAATCATGGAGTTGATTCATGACAGTGTTTTTGATGTTGCTCAGAGCTTTTAAATGTCTTTATATCCAGGAATCTCCCAATCCAAGCAAATCCCAGTGGAGTCCAGCTGCTGTGGGATGAGGTGGTTTCTTTTATGGGCTGATGATTTCGTGTAGGTACTGGATGAGCTGCCAAGGTCCAGGGAATCCCTCTCAGGATATCCCATGAAAACACAGAAATTCGGGAAGAAAAAGGTCAGGAAGGTGGGGCTGCATGTGAGCTAAAGGAAAAGCCTGGCTCAGGACATGGATGTGGAGGTTGAGAGAGGCTTTAGGATAACCAGGCTGTCCCCAGGGTGGTGTTTTCCTTGCTGTAAGGAAAGCAGGATCTCATTACACACTGCCAATTGTTGTGGTGAACAATAGACTTCTTTCTTGTTTTTTCCAAATATTCCAAGAGTTCTACTTTGTAAAATGCTTTTGTGATGAGCTCAGGCTGTGTCTTGACAAAGTCTTCCCTGCTGAGCTGAGTCCTTCTCCCTGAGGGAGGAAGTGTGGATTTAATGATGCCAGTGGGGTTTGTTTTTTTTTTTTTGACCTGCAGATGGTGGAAGAAAGCGAGGAGAGGCTGACAGAGGAGCAGATCGAGTCCCTCCTCCAGACAGTGACCACCATCCTGCCAGGGGATCCAGAGGAACAGAACAGAGACTCAGCAATGGCAACAGAAGACAGAGGTGACCAGGCATAGGAGGCAGCACTTCAGAAGAAAACCAGCTGCTCTTAGTCTGGGTTTGATACCAGTTCTATCCTGTATTGGACATTACTGTAAAATATATTCAAATTTTTATGACTTGGAGGTGATGAGGTAACCAACTGTTCATAAGCAAGCAGGGAAAAGGACACTATTGTTTGGGTGTTTTGTCATAAACGGGTGGCAGTGCCAGAGTGGAACAGCCTGAGGAGTGCTGAGGCTCAGCATCTTTTGGGATTTTTCCATTCCCCATGGAATCAGCACAGCAGGGCTGCAATGAGAATTCCTTTCAGAAGCTTTGGGGTGTCCCAGGTGGCTTCCAGAGCAGTGCAAAGGGAATTTTGGGGCTGTTTGCAGAGCAGGGATGTACAGGAGCTCCTTGGGTTCTGACCAGGCACTCCCAAATCTTGGCATTGTGGAATTGAGAGGATCCATGGGAGGGAAACTCAAGGATGTCTGATAGTCCTTTCTAAATAAAAGAGATCCAGATTGAGCAAATTGCACTGAAACCAGGGAGCTGGAGGGGTGAAGCTGTGAAATCAAAGCTGTGAGTGCCCAAACAGCAAAATACTGAGGTGTCTCTTTGCCCTCTGAACATTTATTCCAATATTTACACGCAGACAAGGCACTCCTGTGATGGAGGAATAAATGAGGCAACACTGAGCTCTTGATCTGGTTTGGAAAAATGAGACTCAGGCCTGGATGAAGCAGAATTTCCTGAGCTTTATTGTCTGATGAAGGATTTCAGGATCAAGTATTTCATGTTGAAAGCCTTCATGATTATAATAAATCATCTGTGTGTGAATATCCACACAAAGTCAGCCACTGGTTTAAATTGTGGCTGCAGACCATTCTTTTATAATTATTATGATGTACTAGAAATAGAAATAAAATTTTAAGTGTATCCTGGGTGTTTTGTGACTTACAGACGAGATCAAATCACAATATCTGACTTTCCCCCCCCCCCCCGCTCTNATCTGACTTTTCCCCCCCCCCCAGCTCTGTCACGGGTTTATTTATTTTGTGCTTTTATGCAGAGAATTTCTGCTTTCTGAGCTTCAGTTGTGCAGTGTATGAAAGGAACTGATAAATTCCACTGTCTGGGGGATTTGTCATTTTTGTTTCCATGGTATTTAAGCTTCTTTGATGTTTGGAGAGGAAAGAAAATTATTGGAAAAATATATTTGTTGCCTCTTAAAGATAATTTATCATACATTAAATGCCTTCCAAGTCTGGAGACTAAAGGTACATTTAGGCTGGGTTTGTTTAGTGGTGGAGGGGGAAAGTCCTTGATGGGTTTGTGATACCTCAATTTATATTTTTCTCTCCAAAAGGGAAAGAAAATGAGAGGTAAGTGGATCATAGCATGGAAAGGCACGTAATTAATTTTAAATTTACATTTTTATTCACAGCAGCCACTGATGTTGTTTGACAGGCTGCAGCCTTGGGCTGTAGTGTTTACATTTTGATCTGCCCTCTCCTAAAATGAAGTTACTGAGATTTGTTCTGAACATATCAAAAGCAGCTGGAAGCAGACTGCAAATATCTTCAGCCAACAAGAACAACTCAACAGATCCCTGAAGCTGGATGCTCCACCTTGGGAATTGATTTGTTGCTGGGCTGGGTTCTTGCCAGCAGCTGTGTGGTTGTGGGGTTCTGTGCAGGATGCAGGAACTCCCTCACTTGCTGTTGGAGTGAACCTTTCTATCAGTATCACTTCCAGATGTTAACAGCTGTTAGCCCTCTGCAAATGCATGGATGGCTTGTAAACAATAATTCCCCTAAAAATCCAGTGCTGAGCAACTTTTGAAAGGCTCTGGGCTTGTGGCACGTGCTCACATCAAGAAATGAGTTTTAAACCTGCTGCCTGTAAATTCAGGTGAGGGTTTACTCTGAGGACAGGTTTGAGTTGTATTGTTTGATCTTTTCTGTGCCAGACCCCCAGATCAGAAATGATTTATGGACAGCAGATATCACCTTGCTGGTGTGACACCATTTCCCAGTGTCCTGGATATCACACAGGAGATCTGCCACATTTCTTTTTATTCCCCTAATTATTCTCTTAATTATTCCCTTAATTAACCATTCCCTACCAAAGGGGGTGGATTCTCCTAATTCTTAGGAACAGAGAAGGTGGCACTGAGGTGCAAGAAAGGTGAATGTGTCTTCTGAGAAGAAACTGAGCACTCAGCACTTCATAAGTATTTAAGAAGTGGATATTACTTTTAATTTTCTCATTTCTTATCTCCCCCTCCCTTCTTTTCTCTGTTGTGTGTTTTGCTCTGCTCAGGGCTGCTCTTGTGCTGAGAAAGGGGAAGGAGCTGCCAGAATTCCTGATCTGATACTTCAAAACACCTGAGCTTTCTCTTCCCATAAATTCAGATTTCTTGAGCATTCTTTGGCAGTTCCTGCTGGAGAAGTTGTATTAGAAGCAGCTTTGTTTTACAGGAGAAGAAGGAGCTGCTGCTCCCACCTGGCTGTGCTCTGGTGCTGGGCAAGGGGAATGGATCTCTTGGAACCAGATGTGCACAGGGAATTCTGAGGAAGATCCAGGAAATCCCTCCTGCTGAGCTGAGCAGCTTTGGTGGAGCTCAGGGCTTTGTGTGAGGCTGTGCCCAGCACTGAGAGCAGAATGGGACAAGCAGGGAGCAAAATGAATTTGTGTTTGTGTTTGTGTGGGTGTTCATTAGCTGAAGGTGAGCAGCCTGAGGCAGGAAAAGCAAACCCACAGAATTTGGAGCTTTGGGGTTTTTTGGAAGCAGATTGACTTCAAACAGCACTGAAATGGCTCACACTTGATTAATTCACACTTTGCTCTCCACCCCATTGGGAATTTGTGTTTTTCCCAGTTGATGGTTGGAGGGGGAAGATTTGGTTGACTCTCTGGAGCTGGGGGTTGGACTCTGTGATCCCCAGAGCTCCCATCCTTTCTGTCAGTGCTTTCCCTTCCTCCAGCCATGGATTCAGTGTTTCCATCTCATTCAGGCTGCTCTCATGGAGGGCTAGGATGCAGAAATCTGGGATTTGCTCCCTGTCCCACTTCCCATCCCTGCCTGGCCCCTTGGCAGGTGGGAGCTGACTCTGGCATGGTGCAAATCCTTCATTTCTGGGATGTGCACAAGGGGAAGGGGACAGGCTGGCAGGGCTTGCAGCAGATTTGGGTTCAGCACTTCCTTGGGGCTGGAATTGGGGTTTATGAGCAGCTGAGGCTGTTCCAGAAGAGGCTGCTCTGATTTGAAGGATGAGTCTCAGGATGCTGCTGGGATAAGGTGGAGTTTCAGGGTGATCTTAACCACAATTTTCTCCTGAATTTTTCTTATTTTGGGCAAAATTACTCCACAGTATCTCTCCACTGCCTTAAATTTGGTCCAATACAGAACCATTCCCTCCTGCACCCTGGCTGTGTTGGCCCCCTCCAGCTCAATCCATCCCAGCCCAAACTGGGATTATTCTGTTAATCCTGCTTTTGAAACACACACGCACACACACACACGTATTTTTCTGTGTTGCATTTTTTCTGATGAAACTTTTCATTGTCTCTGCCTGCCCTGGGGTGGCAGCTGTGCCAGGGCAATGTGCAAGCAGCACGTTCTGCACCCCAGAAACTGCCTGGCTTCCTTGGCACCACATCCACTTCCCTGTGCTCTGCAGGCTTTGGAAGCTGCAGCCTCAGCTGGGACTTAAACTTTTGAAACACTTTGGGTTTTGGCAGAGAGGAGTCAGGAAAGGCTTTGTGCACCTCAGCCTGGCCAATATCAGGCTTTTCCTATTTTTTTTTTATTGCTACCCATAACCAGAGTGGAACTTAACCTCTGGGGGTGTGCTGGAGGTTTTAAACATGGCCTAGAGAGATTTATGCCAGATCTAAAAAGCATCTCCCAAGTTTTTTGCTGCATGGGAAGGAGGGAGAAAAACCTGAGGGCTTTTATTGGCAGCTGTGGGTCAAGTGTCTGCTCTTGTACAGGGCTGAGAGGGTTCAAAAAATTGCTATTTTTTTATTAATTTGATATTTTCAGTTTGCTGAGTGCCCCAGACCAGGACAGGGATGAGCAACACACGCTGAGCTCTGAAATGTGGGTGGATAAAAGGTAGGAGGGGTTTGGAGAAATGTGCAGAACAGGCACCTTGGATGCTTTGCAAGCATCATCCCAGTCCCCATCTGGATGCACTGGTGTCCCTTATCCTGTGGGGAGAGTGGGATAGGACTCACCTTCCTGGGCCTTGGCTGAGCCCAGGCAGCTCTGGAGCCCTTCCAGCCTCACCAGCTGCAGTGTAAAATCTCAATTCCCTGTATCATCTGCTGGTTTTTTAATACTCTTCAAATTCATCTGCATTTCCCCTTTTGTGTGGTTCCTGGATTTCCTGACACAAAGGCCTGGCTCAGGGGTGCAGCAGCCATGAGGGGGGGAGGGAAAAGGAAGGACTGGAAACACCCCCACAAAACCTGATGGGATCTAGTTCTTCCTGCATGTTTGCTGTTCATCACCAACTCCAAACGGGATCCAGCTCTTCCTCCCTGCAGGTTTGTTGTTCATCACCCAGAAACTCCCCCAAAAGCTGCTGCTTCCCACTGCCCACGCTGGCTGAGCAGGCTGGGGGATGGAAATGGGCTCATCCAGGCCAATTTAAACATTGTCCCTTTCCCTCTGCAGCATCCTGCCTCCAGGCATGGGCTCAGCAGGAAGTTGCCTCTTTCCCATCCCCATGGGCTGCTCCAAGTGGGACAGGACTCCCTGTCCCGTGTCACCACCTCAGGTGAGACTCAGCAGTTGGAGCCACAGGGAAAAGCAGCTCAAAGCACTGGAAATGGCCCTAAATCCTCCTCATGCTCCCAAAAGCTGCTGGAGGGTTTCCATGGGTAACCCATCCCTGTGCTGCTGGGGTTGTCAGCCTTGGAGCCCACCAGGTTTAGTGGGATGAGATGGGATGTGCAGGTTTTCACCCCAAACCTGGGACTGACTCTCCAAATGCTGCTTCTTCCTCTTTGGGTTTTGAGTTTTTCCCAGCCTTTTCCCCTGCTTTTCCACTGCTCTGGAGCTGAAATCTTCCCCTCCAGTGCCAGCTGAGCTGGTTGGAGCAGGCCAGGGGCAGAGGCTCCAAGGAAAACCACAATATTTTGGGAGCAGTGGTGAGGCAGGGAGAGTCAGAGGGAGCCTTTGGATTCTGCATTTTCTGCTGGGGCCTCAGCAGAGCCCAGGAGTTAATCATTCAAATATGCTTATGTGTAACTAATCTCTGTAGGACAATGAGCTGAGGAATTATTGAATGCAATTGAAATGGGGCAGAGTGGTTGCCATAAAAAGGGTGTCCTGAGCCAATGGGAGCCAGCAGGCTCCTATAAAAGCGGGTGGGAAAGGAAAAGCAGCTGGTGGGAAGAGATCCCCAAAATCCCAAAGCATGTCCTGAGCTGTCTCTGCTTGGGCAGAACTCCTCCTGAGCTGCTGGAAATCAGGCTGAGCCCTTCTCCCAGCACCTGTGGGGTCAGTGGATGTGGTGGGAAGGGCAGGACCTGCCCAGAATCACCTGGTGGAGCCTAAAAAGATGAAATCCAGCAGTGCCTTGAGTTGGGGTCGGGTTTTGGGAGGGACTGGGATGCTCTTCCAGGAGCTGGGTGGGATCCAGGGAAGGAAAAGCAGCTGGTGGGCAGAGATCCCCATAATCCCAAAGCATGTCCTGAGCTGCCTCTGCTTGTGCAGAGTCCTCCTGAGCTGCTGGAAATCAGGCTGAGCCCTTCTCCCAGCACCTGTGGGGTCAGTGGATGTGGTGGGAAGGGCAGGACCTGCCCAGAATCACCTGGTGGAGCCTAAAAAGATGAAATCCAGCAGTGCCGTGAGTTGGGGTCGGGTTTTGGGAGGGATTGGGATGCTGTTCCAGGAGCTGGGTGGGGTCCATGGCAGTGGAAGCCCAGGTGAGGCTGAATTTTGGGAGCTGTGAGGGTGTTCAGCAGTGTTATCCCATGGGATATCCGTGGAGCAGACGCTGCTGCTGGGGCTTACAGCAGGAATAGGGAGCTGGGGAAAGGGATGGGAATGGATTTTAGTGGATTTAGGGATTAGATCAGCTGGGCTGACCCCGATGACCACCTCAGGGCCTGTCCTGCACACTCATCCCTTGGCTCCCAGCAGGTTTTGGCTTTATCCCTGATGTTGTTGGGAGGCTCACAGGATCCATGCTCCGGGTGCCATTGGTGAGCTCAGCACTGGCCAAGGCTGGCAGCAGAAAATTCCTCCTGGAGCTTTCTGCCAGCCTTAAAATCGCCCAAAGAGGTGTTAAGTGCAGCTGTTTCCAGCTCCAGGGCACAGATATTTATTCCTCCAGTGATGCCACTGCCAATCCTTCGAGAAGCAGGAAATCCCTTCCGACATCTCCAGGCATCACATTCCTCCTGCTGCTCTTTTTTTCTCCAGGCTTTTAGTTTAATAATATTTTATCTGTCTCTTTTTGTGGCTACTCTGCCTTTCGTCCCATTTGAAGCCACAAACAGATGATTACACCAGCTCCCCCATGAAATCAGCCTTCAGCCCCCTTTTTGTCCTTGCAAATCAGCAAATGGGTGTGAGGAGTTTTGGATGGGATCATCCCTGCCTCAGCCAGCTGCTCTCCCATCCAGAAAACGAAGAGCTCAGCCTGTTTCCTGTTAAATCTTGCTGCTTGCATTGGTTTACATTGTTTGTCTGATGTTCTACAGCTTCCAAGCTGATGTTGCACTAAAGCTGGCTGAAGTTGAGGCAAGAAATCAGATGCAGGCACTGGCAGGGTTCCCCAAATGCATTCAGGAGAGTTGATCCCACAGTCACATTTTCTCAGTCCCTGCAAGAGCTGTGTCCTGGCTGAGGCTCCAGAGGTGCTTTTGGGACAATTTGGGAGTTTTAATTGCAGGTCAGGTGGTGGAGGGGCACCAAACCATCCAGGTTTGGTGGCTCTGGGATGGCTCCTGAGTTTCTCTTGACCTCTGAGCATTGTTTTCAGTTTCTCTTCCTTGCTGTCCTGTTGAGGAGGGGAGTGAGGGAGGCTGGGTGGGCACTAACCACAGGCTGGGACAGAATTTTTTATTATCTTTATATTTAATCGTTTATTTATGTTTGTGGGTATTTATAGGATATAGAATCATAGAATAGATTGAGTTCCAGGGGATCCCTAAGGATCAACAAGTCCAATTCCCTGCTCTTCATCCCTACCTGAAGTTAACCATGTGAGTAGGAGAATGCAGATGCCCCTTGATCTGTGATGAGCTCCCTTCCCTGGGAACCTCTTCCAGAGCATTTTATGTGGATGTTAAATATATAAAAATGTATTTTAGACAAAACAGGATGAGTCTGCCCTTGCACAGATAAACAGGACAGGGCTGATTTGGGGTGGCAGATCCAGATCCTCCATGCTTTGGTGGTGTGTACTTGCTGGATACATCCACAGAAATCCCCAAAACACTAAATCCAACTGCTTTCCATCCATCCCAGGTTAGCCAGAGGCTGCCTGAAGGGCAGTGCAGGGAATTGTGCTCAAAGGAACCAAAAGTTTTTGGAATCCAAAGCCCTGATCTAAGGGCAAAAGCTTCTTGCTGGCTACAGGAGTGCAAAAAGTTTTTAATGTGGCTTTACAGGCATCAGCAGTGTTGGCTGGGGAGTTCTGCCCTTTGTGGGCCAGTTCTGGCAGGGAAAGTCTGGTTTTGTTCCTTAGGAAAACAAGAAATAGAATATTCCTGTAAGGGCTGAATGCAAGAGAATGGGCAGAATTTAATAATAGGGGGTACATCAACCAAATCCAGCAGGATCCCATGGGAATGGATCAAACTGTAAAAATCTGGGTGGGGATATTTGGGAATGATACTTGGGAAGTGTTAGAACCAGGATGGGCTGAGCAATTCCTGATTTTGCCCTTTCTGTGCTTTTTCTCTCTGGAAAATTGCTGTATTGATAGCTACTCTCTTACTGATTTAAAAGTGTTATTTCAGGTGGGTAAATTCATTATTTTCCTCTGCTGGGACAATTTGGGGGTTCTTAAAGAAAAAGAATTTGATTTCTTTCTTTGCATAAAGGGGCAGAGCTTCAACAGATTATTTTTTGGCCTTGATCTTGCCAGCCACAGGGAATAGCAAGCCATTTCAACCTCATGGGACAAGAAATAAGAAATAAGAAATCCCTCTGCTCTTAAGGGTCAACTGAGAGCATTGCACATCACCCAAAGCCTCCAGCAGAGACTTTATAAAAACTCCAGCTTAGCTAATCTCTGTGATACTGATTTGGGAGTTTTTTAGAGGGTTTTTTCCAGGAAAACCTAAGGAAGGGGAAGGAATTAGCCAATGGGTTATTCTGGGATGTCCCCGTGCCGGAGATGAGCTCTCCTCCCGCACACGTCCTCGTGCCACATCAGCAGCTGTCTGCAAGCCAAGGACATGAGGAGATGCCTATGGCTGGAAAAACAGCTCCTTCTGTATTTATTGGACTTCCTACCAGCTGGAAAATCCCAAAGATCTGCACCTCCAGGGGCTCCTGCAGCTGGGGGAAAATGTCTTCCTGTGAATGAAATCTGTGATGCCTGGAATGCCTCGCCTGTGATGAGGGCAGCATGGAGAGGTTCCTACCCCCATAATTATTTCTCCAGACACATGGCCAGGTCAGTTCATAGCTGTCCCATCTAGAAACCAGCAGGGATCAGGCAGAGGTGGGGAATATGGAGCTATTTATCAGAAAATGCTGCTTTTTGGGAGCAAAAATCACCTTGATCCTCTCTGAGCCACAAGCAGGTGAAGGTCAGGTTGTAAAAATGAAGTCCATGTTCTCCTGACTTGGATAACCTCAGTTGAAATCCCCCTGAAATGATGCTTGCAGCAGGAAAACCCTGCTCAGTGATGGAGTAGGATGAGTCCAAACCCTGCAGGAGCCAGGGATCCCTGCCAGGGAATCCAGGGAAAAGCTGCAGGTGGAGATACTGTCAGGTTTGCATGAGGGTGATGCTGTGCCTGCAGTTTTGGGAGATCCCCATGCTGGCAGCTGAGGGATTTTGCTGGCAAACACTGGAAATGGCATTTCTGCCCCCACAGGGATTCCCATGGCTTGGTTTGGGTGGCTTTGGACAAACCTTGCCCTGCCAAGGGCAGACTCTGCACAGGCACTGCCATCGCTACACGAGGGCCAGAAAAATCTCAGTAGCAGGGAAAAGCAATAAAAATGAGTGTTCCTCTGGGAACAGCTGAGCCAGACATGAACATCCTTCCAAGTTAACCAATGTCCTGGCTGGATGTGTGGCTGACAGGTTTGCTCTGCTCCTAAAATCATCTGTGTGAAGCTCAAGGCAGGATCTGGGTGCAGGAACGTCTGATTCTCCTGGGATGCAGGTCTGTTTTCCCTAAACTCAAAGGCTTGTGGGCACAGTCCT
>VZTT01048985.1:4054-31013 GCA_013400855.1 Buphagus erythrorhynchus
AAAAAATAACTCTATCTCAGCCAAAACCAAGACACCGAATAAGTAAAGGTGTAAAGGTTAGGGTTTTTTTCCCCATCAGAAATTTGCCAGCTCTCCTATCAAATCAGGAAAATGTCTTACAGATTCAAAAAATCCAGGTAGATCCTTATATATTAAAAAAGATGGTACCACCTGACACTTCTGATACAATTTGCAGTGTAGTTCTCTACATGACACACTTGTCAATTTGATTTCTCCAGTTAAGGGATGGGAGGAATTCCTTTGAAGCATTTGACCTTCTGATATTTATCTAAATTGAAAATCAAAATGCTCTGAGATTCACAAGCTGCTCACCCTAATCAATTTTTTCTCTGCCAAGCCATTAACCACATGAAACAGCCCATGAGCCAGAAGGAGAGAGCACACAGACACACCACAGTGTTCCTAGGATTTGAACAAATTCTCCTCTGTGGTTTGGCCACAGAGATGTTTTTTCCATTGCTATGTATAGAAGTGAAAACTGGCTGAAATAGCATTTTAGGAGCTAGAGTCAGGATTTCTGGCTTCTTTCCTTGGATTGGCCAGGCCACATGACCTACAAGAAGACACAAGCGTCACTTTTCCCCAAGATTTTTGTTTGGATGTAGATTCTGATCTTGACACTTATTGGAGTGTTTAAGTTCACAGAAATGCTAAGGCTTTTCAGCTCTCACTGAAATCAGTGACAGTATCCTGATATTTGTAACTCAAAAACACAGATCCTTTCTAACTCATCTGAACTTCACAAAAATAAAGTCACTGAAATTCCTTCAATTTCTAAAATATATATACTTATGCCTTTATGGAATTACACCTTATTTGCCTCATAAGCAAAAGTCAGTAAATTCTCCTTTCTCTGCTTACACTATGTTGTGAACTGACTCATATTCCAGAATCAGTGCACAGATGGAAGAAACTAGAGAACATTCAAGGCTTTTTCATTGGTTTTCTTGCTTTTCCAAGAGCCAAGGGTCCACCAGAGCCCTGCCTCTGGCACCATGCAGCTCCTGCTGTCTGGATCCAGTAAGAAGCTGCTGAAAGCCTCTCTGCAAAGTGAGAAAGCTGGTTTTATACTCACACTGGATTAGCCTGAGGTGAACCACTGAAGACAGGGCAGCAATGGGATAAAGCTCTGACGTCTGTGACTCTGGATTAGGTCTGGTAGGATAGTGCAAACCAGGGAAAGGGACATGGAACAGAAAAGGTGAGCATAAAGCCCCATGCCTCAGGTAGAGCACTCTGCCACCCCTGCAGCCAATGCCAGCATAGGTGACACTGCAGGTGCTGCTTGGCTGGACGAGTAGCTGCTTTGTGTGCAGATACAGTAGTAAAACTAGCAGCAAGAAGGCATGTTCAAAAATCACAACCTGTAACTGAGGAAAAAAAACATCTAATGGGTTATCCCATCCAAACTTTATTAGTGGCATGACTTTGTCCATGGTACATATGAAAAGGTACCACTGCTACAGTGGCTGGCCTCATTTAATCCTTTTCCCACTCCTGAACACAAATACAGATACAGATCTTTAGCCTGAAGGCTGCTTAGAGACTGAATGCCATCTGTTGCTGAGTCCTTGTTGCCATTCCTTTTGTTCTCAGAGACAACTCAGTTTATTTACCTGTGAGTAATGCAATCATTCCAAGCCCACGCTGGCAAATCCTTACTATCCTATCTGTAGCTTACAGAAGGCTCTGATACACAAGGTCAATGAATAGATTTATAGGATTATGGCAATCTAGTTTGCTCTGCTTTATAAATTGACTCTGTAGGTCTGAACGTGCCTATTTCAGCTCAGGAAAGCTTCATGTATCACACTGTCTGTGCATGTGTGAAGACACAAACGTGAAAGCACACACAGAGACATGATGTGATGCTACATAGTGCTGGGGTGTGAAGAATCCTTGAAAAAAGAATGGAGACAGAGAGGAAAATAAATGAAAAGGCAAAACATCTGTGTTCTGATGGCACACTAATGTATCCCTTAAGATAAGACCCCATTATTCTAAGAGTTTGGGCTCTTCAACCAGGTAGCACCTCCTGATGTCATTCACCTTCTCTCAGTGCTATAACATCAGGTTTTCAGTCATAAACTATTTTCTGTGTTAACTTTCTTATGTTTCTGACTTGTTTGCAATCTTTTACTCTCCCCTTTTTTCAATCAGCTCCTCCAATACACGTTCAAGGTACAAAGAAACAAAGAAAATAAAAAACCTATCTGTGGGAATGGTGTGGATATTTTCATGTTTGGATCCCATCTGCTGCACACAGCTAGAACAGAAGTAGCTGCTGAATTTGCTCACACGTGTGTGGAAAACTGATGCATGCATTCCCTCATAGGCAGAGGTTGAAGTGAATATTTTAACAGACAGCCAGGGGATATTAATAGCAACTGGGAGCTTCTTAGGATGTATTCATGACTGGTATCTCAGCATACATGATGAGAAATAAAAACCTGGTCTCTCAGAAGAAGGTGGGAGTTCCCAAAAAAAGGCATCCAGACCTCTAATCATGTCCAAGATTCTTGGTCAACAGTCCAATATACATTTGGCCAACACTTTGAATGTTTCAGAAATTGGCATATAATATGGTGTTTGGGGGGAAGGGATGTCCTTTGGGAGCAAAGTTGTTTATTGAGGAAATTTTTAATGGATTTTGTTGTTGTTTTGTTTGCTTTTTGTTGATTTGGGGTTTGGTTTTGTTTTATTTGTCTTTTCTCGCTTTTTCTTTTTTTTCCCCCCAAAATACCCCAACTAGATATGTCTTACAGGCACTGTGAGGCTGGTTCTGTATACAGTGGTCTCTCATTTCCAGGCCTTCCTAAATCAAAGAGCAGAAAGAACAAGTGTCTACTTTTTCAGAGGTTGTTGTCTCTGAAAATATCCCTGACTGGCTTGCCTTCTTGCATATCCAGATGTTTCTGTCTCCCCCACTATTAAGGGATTAGACATATATTAGTGTTAGACAATGTTTTCAAACTATATCCCCTTTGAAGGGGTGGTTTAAGTTCCAGCATTCGCTACATGGGTCCTTCTATCATTGCAGAGAGCTGTGAAAGTTTAGAGCTTTAGTTTTTGGGATGGTATCAATTCTTCTCTCCAACCCCATTGACCCAGTCAACATAGTGAGCAATCCCATCTTTTAGTTCCTGTTCCCTGATAATGGAGAGCCACCATTGCCTAAATATTTGCAGGGTTTATTTCATCCATATCTCCAGCTGGAGACCTTAGCTGCTGCAAGGAACATGATACTAGCTTTAATGAGAGATTGACCTGATATAATCCATTACATAGTTTAAAAAAATCTATCCTTCTCTTAATATTAAATGTCTTAATATAAATATAGATAATAAAAATAATTCTATAATTTATATTCAATATATAACATTAAATATAGGATAATTTAACATATAAAAATGCCTTATAGTTAGATATAATGAAATATATTGACATGTAGTATGTAAATTATTATAGAAATTTTGTTTGTTTATAAATATTAATCAATTAATAATTTTCTGCCATATATGCAGCCACTTGTTCCATATTATTTAACTTAGTTATCTGCTTTGAATGACAAGAATCAATCCAGAATCACTCTTCTGGACACAAATATTTGTGCCTGAGTTTTCATTGAGTTTTTGTTTTCATTTTGTGTTACTTTATAATTATAACAGCTTCATAATTGATACTAGTTATAATTGCTTAAAAATTCTGTGTTCCTCATTTTTCTGAGGAGTCTGCACAAAATCCACCATTCATGCCAATTGTAAAAGCTGCATATTAGTGTTGTCAGAGGGAAATAAAACCAGAGCCTCTCAGAGAAAAATTGTGTCCACAGCTTATGTACCAGTCTACCCAAAACACAGCTGCATTGTATAAACAGCAATCCATTCACACCCCTGGGAAAATCAGATCACAAATAAAACTACCACAACAGACCAAAATCTACATCTGAATGACATACTTCCCAGTGAAACAAACAATAACAATCATCATCACCATTATTATTAATAGGCATTGCCTGGCAAATTCCTTGCAAACTGAAGAGAATGCTCCTCTATTAGCTCACTCCTGAAAATGGTCCTGGCAAAATCCCCTTGACAATCCTAATGTGCATAAGACATTGATGGCAAATACTGAGTTATGAGCTCTTGCATGCTGAACCAGCTGTCTGGAAAATGTATCTTGGGGACAGTAACAATTTGAAATGCACTGTGAGATTCTTTATCATAAATTGCCTGCCTGCAGAATCATTCCACGTGTCAAAGAAAGACATAAAAGTGAAGTACAGGGATGGACAACAGAATGGCCTGCAGCTGAGCCAAAGAGGGAACAGCAATTCCTTTAGCCTCACCATGGGGATCAGTGGGGAATAAATGGCAAGCTAGCTCCTTGTAGGCCAAATCCTTTTCTGATCAAGGGTAATGGAGGTGAATGCTTTTATTTTGGAACAGTAGACTTTTTCTTCACAAGGATGTGGAAAATCCTTATTTTCAGATGGCAGAAAAACAGGCCAGGTCCATGTATTAAATTTGAACCAAGTACAAACTAAGAACACAGAGAAGGCAAAATCCACAGCAAACCACTGTGTTTGGCATAAAGCATGGTTAGTTTTCAGGGTCTGGAAGCAGGGATGGAAAATCCAGTTTGAAAACTAAGCTGGAAAGAGGGTCAAAAAGCCAGAAGTATGGGAATCCTAGTAAAAGTGAGGGAAATAAATTGTGAAGAGCTGGAGCAAGGCCAGTGCATGATTTCAGAAACAAAAAGCTGAGCAGGGATTTGGAGGTAAGGACCACGAGTAAAGTTGTGCAGTAGGCGGTGGACACTATGAGCTGGCACAGGGCAGCCACAAATATGGATAATATGACTATGCTATAAAAACTGTGCCATGGTAAAGCACTCAGAGAGAGAGTCTGGGCTAGAAGGCAGCAAATAAGATCTATGTCAGAGGCTGTACCACAAAAGACACGATGTGAGGCTCCCCTCCCTGCTGCTCAGACCCAGGGGCAGCCCTGCCACAGCACTGACTGCAGGCACAGCCTCCCAGGAGACTGACTGCACTCAAGGCATTCACAAACACTTGATTGCCAAGGTAGAGCTCCATTAAAAAGAAGGCAATCAAATCGTGACTTTCCAAATTATTAAGCCTGGTAACACCATGGTGACACTGCATCATGCAAATAGAAAACGAAGGTTTGGATAATCAGCGTTCAGCCCATCTGTAATTTGATGAGATTGTGAGTAGGAATGTCTCTAGAAGGCGTGGGTGTTCTGTTCATGAAAGTAGGCAAATCTCAGATTTTTTTTCTCCTAAAATCCTCAAAATATAAAATGCAAATCAGAATCCTGCAAAAACAGAAAAGGCTTCTTAATGTTTTTTAACTTTTCTTGTTTTTACCTACGTTGGGAAAGTTGTAAAGGCTTTTTTTTTCCTCCTAATACGGCATCAGAATTCAGACAGGCAAATAAAGGGACTGAGACTTAAAAAAAAAAAAAAAAATCGCATCAAGTAAACATGTCAATAAAATGCCTGAGTCCAGATTTAAATTACCTAGAAATTTGTGAGTGCTTCAGTCTGGATCCCTGGCTTGTACAACTCTCTAAATTTTAGAGGAATTGCTTGACAGGGATTTAACTCAAGGAACTTTAATTTGAATGAATCTAGTGCACAATAGGTTTTGGATGCTTTGAACATTTCCTTCCAACATTTTTATTACTATTATAAACTTATATCAAGGCAGAAGAGAGGAGACAGTACACTGGTTCCCAAAAACTAAAAGAACTTTGTAAAAGAGTCTAAAACCACTCTGGTGAGGCATGAAACCTGAACTTATATTTGTGGCCACAGAAACACAGCCTTCCCTTTTCTACCTCTTCTGTCAGCAGCTTGCAGCACAATTGTTTTTATCACTGAACCCTGTGAAACCTCAGACTGAAGGGAAGTGGAAATCTGATGGGTCAGACAGTCACATGGATTTATTCTTTTTAAGCAGTATGATAATTTCAAGTAATGTTTAACATACTTTGCTTTTAAAATAGATGCTTCAGGAGCCTCTTGCAATGACTTTCTGCAGTTTGCTCTTTCAGTGTTCATGCTGGATGTCATGGTGAAAAACACTGAAAGAAGGGGCTCCCATAGTGAGCTGTAAGAGGGGAATGGTCTCAGTCACTGCTCATGACACACTACAAGTGGTGACTGTAATCCCAACATTCTTGACCAAAGGTTATCAGGTTCATTGGTGCCTTTTCTCCTCAATCCATTTCTTTTGGAGAAGAAAGGGAAATGGGGTCTTTAATCAAGGAGAATGTGTTTGGGGAATTTTTGGTTTTTTCTTCTCCAAAATATCTTTTCCTTGTGATTTTTTTTATCGAGAACAAGAGCCCAATGCTTGTTTTTTTTTTTTTTAAGTTACAATAGCAAATACCTTTCCTCTCCCATTTTTCACATGTAAGTACCTCCATGTCTTTTCAGGCAATAGAAGTCCTCCCTTATGAGCTGCATTCACCACCTGGCTCCTTTGCCCTTTGCCAAGGACATCAGTGATGAACTGTAACATGGCTGCAAGACAAGGACTTGAAGTTGGAAGGCGAGTTTGACAAAGGTGTTGGGAGTGCAGAGCAGATTGACAACATAAACAATCTAAGCATCTCTGGAGAGACACAGAGGAAGAATTCAAAAATTAAATGTCTGGGTTTCAGATAAAGTTTTATGGCTAAAACTTGTTTACAGCTCAAAAGGATTTTATACTTTCCAAAAAGAGAAAACTGACTTTTTTTCTGACAAGATCTCACAATTACCTTCTGCTTGCTCTGGGAAAACTTAGAGAAGTATAATGCTGTGCCTACTGGCACATTACCCTGATTCAGTGTCAGTGTAGAAAGGGAATTAGTGAGCCTGACTGCCAGTGAAGTACTACAATAAAAGCCCTAGTGCAGATATAGTCTAAAAAACATAAGGTGATTTATGGGTGTGTAAATTATTTCTTCTGCTGAAATGGAATAAGATATACTAATATAAGCACTTTTATTCTAGCAATAACTGTATTCACACTACAGGGGTTTTGCCAATTTAGTGATATCAGCATAGCTAAAAAGCAAAATTTCTGCCTATCAACAAGACATAGTCTACATATACAAGGTAAGAATGTTTTCTACAGAAAAAGGGAGAAAAAAAAAACCAAAAAGTCCGGTTTTTTTCTTATGAAAAAGCTCAGTATTTAATATAGCTAGTTTCTCCTCCACTGCTGTAATGACTACATTCCTGGACTATAAGTTCAAGTAATGTCACATCAAGCTTTCACTGACAATGCTGAAGCTAAATCTAATATTACAAAATTTACCTAGACTGTGGGTGCAGTTTTAAATGAAGAAATTTATGATTAATGTTTGCGCTTCAAATGTTCTTGAAATTCCATTCTCTTTGGCTTTTGCTTCTTAACATGACTATCACTCAAAAATTGAGATAGTTTGGCAAAAATGTATACACACATGATAAATTAGTTTTGCAGGTAGCATCATGACAATGGAGCTGTACAGTCCCCAAGATATTGGTCACCTCTACACAAGGAGAGACAACAAACTGGATTTTCCAAGCAAGGACATTGTCCCTGTTGACAACACTCCTTCGCCAAGATGTAATTCTGCCTGTGCCAGGGGATTCATATGAATGTTTTGCATTATATCTATTATGTCACAGATTGAGGGTTTTCCAGGGCTTTTGGAGGACTTGTGAACACTATGCTTCCACTATGTTTCCAGGACTTCCAATACTATGCTTCTTGTGACATGTCACAAGACAGCTTGGACTTTTACAACAGAGCCTGAGCAGACTGAAGTTCTGTAGGTTAGCAAGACTCAAAAAGACTGCAGATTACAAAGACTACTTTGGGTCATAATCCCTTTTTATGCATTTTCCAGATTTACTCTTATCCTGCTCTAAACAGATATCAAACCTTCTAGTAAATCTCCATTCTGCCTTAGACTGAAGATCTTCTACAGTCTCTGACCTGTAGGAGGTCATGCTTAATAAAACCACCCCGAGTTGGTTTTGGGGGATTTGTTTGATTGTTTGGTTACCTCCTTCAATAAATTTTATAAGCTTCCATGAATTTAATGAGAGGGAATACCTTTTTTTGGCATAACACTCACCATACCTTTTCCTTGCTTCATCTCTAACCCAGTATGAACTGATGGAAAGAAAGTTCAAGGCAAGATGAAATATTTCAGTATTATTGCAAAAGGTCAAAAATAGAATATGTGAGGTCTTGAGCAGTCCAGGGTTTGGCAACAGAGAATCATTTCCTCACAATAGATCCGTTCTCCTGTTTACCAAGTTTTTATAAGATAAAGACTTTCATTTGTACCAGGATGACATTGAACCACTATGATCTGGTGTTGGGAAGCACCGAGGACACATTGATTTGCCGTGGAACTTCAAAATAGCTGGCAAAGCCTGAGTGCTGAATGACAATTACTGTCTGGAGGTACAGCACTATTGGCAGCATAATGTTTTAGAGGCAACAGTAATTCAAAATTCACAGTGTCTGCTCTTGTGGAACATACTGGTCCCAAGGTACTACTGTATAACCATGGTGCCTTGGCCAACAGCCCCCTTGCCAATAAAACAGCTTTTATACATCCCCTGTATATATATATATGAACCACTGTAGAGTACATCAGAGCACTTACTTTTGCCTGCACAGTCCCTGCAGGATTCTGCTTTCTCCTACCCTGCTTCAAAGCAAAAGCAGTCTCAGAGAAAATGATAGAGACACACTAGAGAAAATCTTGGCGTACACTGCAACAAGGTGAGCCTTCATCCTGTCCTTCCCTGGGATGGAACCTGCTGGTTTGAAAAGGGCTTTGGGGAGTCCTTTCTGACAGAAGATTGTGGGGTAAAAACCTAATCTATTCCTTCCTATAATTTAGCTTATTAAATCATCTTCTTCCAAATGCCAAGGGTGTCCTTCTCAAAACACAAACTCCTGCACAGCAACTTAAACACAGGAAAAAAAAAAAAAAAAAAAAAGAAATTAAAGCTTAAGAAAGCTGTAACAATTTAGGCTCAAACCTTAGGTACTGCATGAAGGATAAAACAGCTTTTGTGGTGCTTGTTGGTTTCTATTGATGAAAAACTAGTGCTACCAGTTTCAAACTCCTCCTTTCATCAGAAGTCATGTAAGGCTTCTCATTTAGATTTTTAGTGGCGAGTTCTTCTCAGTGCCATATTCAGTTGGCATGTTTACTGCAGTGCTAGAAATACTGATTTACCTGGCTTAAGTGCCTTTGGACACTTGGCATGTCAAGTGCAAATGGTGGGCAACAAAGGGGAAAACAAAGCATCTGTTTAAATCAAGGAAGAATCTTCCAGCTGTATGCTGCAGTAAAACCAAATAATTTATAACTCTAACGGCTCCCAGAGCCCTTCTCTCCTTTTGGTGGTCTATATTTACTGGCCTCTTTTATGTAGTTTAGGTTCAAAAACATTCCACAAAGCTTGTCTTGATTGATAAATCTCCTTGAGAGAAACCAAATATCTTTAACTGAGTAATTTAAAATATATTATCATTGTTATTCACTGCACTAATGCAGAACTGTGAGCTTTGTATAGTGTTATTTTTCTGCATTCTCCGCAGCAATCAGCTTCTGTTGTAACTTGGACACAGAGATTTTCCTCCACATAATTTTATTTGGGGAATACCAAGCATCAAGTTTATGTCAGCACTGACTTGTTAAAATAAGTCCATCACATTGCAGATATGACACATCTGAACTAGAAAAATACTTGGATACTGCTGTCACGAACAGTGGTTTTTTTCAGCTTGGTTATCATATCACATAAGTGTAAATCTTGGACAATGTTTGGAGAACTCTTTCCAGACAGAATTATAAACAAACCAAACTCCTAAATTTGAGGCTTAGCAACAGCCAGTCATCCCTCTCCCCTAGAAAACATTAATTCATCATCACTGCAGACAGTCTATCCATGAAGTGTTCTATAATAAATATCACCCATTGCTGTTTCCATCAAGTAATCAAAGTCCCACTCTGCTACACATTGTGTAAAGGATGACACCAGCAGTACCCCTATTTTCAGGCAAATGTTGATCTACCCACACAGCTAAATCCCCCTAGGACTCACACTGCTATCTCAGCAGCCTGCTCATCAAGTCTTTTCACTGAAGTTTGATAAAGACAGAAAGCCTGGAGAAATCCAGTATCAAGCCTTTGTACTTAGGCAATACTACCAAGGCTGGCCCAATCCAAAGTTTTTTTCATTATTTTTAGGAAATCCTAGGGACCACATTTACAACTCCACTATAATAGGAGTGGAAAACCCTAAGACAGATGACCCTCAGTCTCTGTAATGCCAGCTCTCATGCTCCCTCTCCCTTTGCAGTGTTGCCATGTTCAAAGTGCTTGCCACCAGCATTTGAGCAGAAGAGACCACAGGAAGATTTTTGCATACATGCAAGAATGCATTTGTTATATCCACAATATCTGCCCTGGTACTGCCAAAGAAATTCTCAAATTATTCAATTTGGACATATGAAAAAGAGAAAGGCCTTTTTTTTAAAGCTAAGTAATTCTCTGAGTGGTATGAATGTACCTGTGGTGGGACAATCCATGTGATAAAAGGTTTAATCACAGAGGCCAGGCATTCACAGTTGGATTTCAATTAAAGTGTGTGTTATTTATACCTTTTAATTCCTTGCCTCCAGCCATATGCACTGACTACTTGATCATTGATGTAATAAAAGAAGGTGCACATGAAAAGGGATATGGAGGAGAACAAGCTAGTTATTACCCAAGGTGTTATTCATTGCTTAGTGTCACAATAGCCTCCATTAACTCAAGGTCACTCCTCCCTCTTCATCCAGCCTATTCCACCTCACTTCTATAAGCACCTGACAACTTAATAACACCTCATTTATGAACACTGACAAGCATATGGTGTTAAAACTTCACTAAGCTTGAGAAACATGTGTTTTATGGCTGTTATTGCATGTATGAAACTGGCACCTGGGGCTTGCAGCCAGGCACAAGGACCTGCTGGGTGATGGCAGGAATGAAGGTGCCTCCTCCAGCTGCCAGGTGAGCCACCCGTGGGGAAGGTTTGTGGTCAAAGAGGAATCAGACAAGAAGAAGAATTATGAGTTCCTGAGAATGCTGGAGAAGCCAAAAATAGCATTCATCTGATATTAGGTCAGCACAGTTTGGATTCTCATGCTTGTTATGCTCCTGATCATCATCAATATATCAGCATTTCCTGGCTTCAAAGAATATTTGGGTAGTTGCAGGATAAGGTAGCATTGATCTTTAGAGGTCAGAAGGTAATTACACTGTGGGTCCATATTTCCTGCTACACTTAGATCCTCATATCCTCACTCAGACACAAAACTGGCATCATATTTAGTTTAGGATAAATTAATTTAATCTCTGCCCAAAGTGGTGGTGGAATGTTGGAACTATAATCTTAACAAAGGGACCCCTGAATTTTCACTCAAACAAAAACCTCTGAAAGTTGTGGAATTCTATTTCAGGAAGTCTAAAATAAGGTTTTCAGGGGCTTGAATGGCAAAACCACATGCACACAAATAATGAATTGAGCCAACAGAAAACCAGAAAATTATTATGCCAAGATACTTTGTTATTTGCTTTTTGAGGGTTTTTTTTTTTTGTTAGGTTGGTTGTTTTTGTGGGGTGTTTGTTTGTTTTCTTTTTGGGATTTTTTTTGAGTTGTGTTTTTTTTTTTAGCTGTGGAAAATAGGAACAAATCCCTAAGCATTCATTCAAAATTATAAAGGTTGAAATTTATTCCTTTTAGTGGCAAATTAGATTTTTAACATAGTCTATTTTTTTCCTGGGGCTGGGAGAAGAATAAGTAGTTTGATATCTATTTGTAAGAATGGAATACAATCCACAAAGAGCTCAAGTTTTAGATGGAAGCATGCCAGCAAATAGGCCAATCAGCCAACGCTAAAAATTAAAAGATGCAGATTATGGTGGGGTTCAGCACACCTGCTTTCATCTGGAGCAGGTGCTTACAAGGACTACAGTACATATGTGCAAAGCAGAGTGTGTTAAAAGGGTAAAACAGCAAGAAGGTGACAATACTAAGCTGATAATCACAGTTTTGGAAATAGCAATTAACGCTGTTCTCAAGCTCATCCTTTCTTGATGTAACACGACAGGAGAAGCAGTGAGTATGCTCAGGTCAAGAGATTATCCAGAGTAACACAGCATCTTAAACAGATTCCCTAGTTAAAACAGATTCCTTAGTCAATCCAGTGATTTTTCAGCTAAACCCATGTCTACATAACAGGGAAGATTGTCAGCCACCACAGCTCAGAACCCCAAGGAAGATTTGGACTCACATGTGTAAGGTAATAAAGTTAGGTAATACATACAAGGTAATAAAGTGTCTTTAGGTCTTTCTGCATGGAACTTCAGGTGAGCAATAAATCATGGTAAGACTTGAGGTCAAACTGATTTTGGGAAAAAATACAAAAGCATATACTTTCATCAAGCAGGAAAAGAACTTTATGCATCCTCAGAGCTGAGGGTTTATTTCGTTACAAACATCCCTCATTTGAAACCTAAAAGGAAAACCTCTGTGGAAACTGAATATTTTCCCTCTTTTGAACTTTACAAGTAAAGCACCAATCTAACTTGGTATTTGGTTTTCAAATTAGATAAACACTTATTTACATTGAAACTTCCACTGGAAGCCAGTATATTGTGAAAAGTCTTAAGGATCGGTCCAGTTGTTCTAATATTTGATATTCTGTTTGAAAGCTGTTTCTCCCAGGAGTTGTAATATATGCTATATATAATAAATATATAATAAATATATTCCAAAGCTCTTGGACAAGGAGGCCATGCTATACCCTCAAAAGCTTTATTACTGTCTTAGTCTGTCCTGCAAAGTATGATTGAGTATTCCTGAGGAAACATGAGTCTGGTGGCCTCTGACTACATACTTCTATTCTCTATATTTCACCAATTTCTTGGTGAAATTGCTTCTATTTGCACCTCAGAGTGTGGAATAATCCTTGTCCTTGAATAGGTTTATGCAACCCAGGAAGTGAGATAGTGATCCACAGTGCAAATACAACTTGAGATTTTAAATCAAGTCCACTCCCATGTGGCAGCAGGACACACATTCCTGTCTGACAGTTTTCTGAACAGACACTGAAGTTTCTGGTTCTCCTTTTCTTAACACTGCCAGTGCAAATTAATGCAAAAGGGCTGTTGCCAAATAAATAAACACGATAGTATTTTAAATTCTGATTTGCAGATTGATACATGATGAAAAGAAAATAGTAGAGAATTAAAGCCTGATTCCATAGAGAGAAATGTGCAAGTGTTTACTGAGTTCTAACCTGACTATACATATACATATATATAAATGCAATTACTTTTTTTTTTGCTATGCAAATATATTTCATTGGCTTAGACATGTTTTCCTTTCTCTAACACACCATAAAAAACATACAGTGAGAAACCCTCATGAACTTTTGTAGACTTCAAATAATGAAAAATTAAATACATATTTGTCTTCATTTCAAAAAGTTTAATGATACCCCACAGATAATAGACTGTTTCTTAACACTCATTACAATATAAATCTATTTTCCATTTAAAAAGTGCCAATTTAAGATTGAAAAATTCATCTTTTGTTTGTCTAATAGTCAAATTATCTGTTTTTGATGCCTTTCTTCAAACTCTTCAAATTAGCAATGATATTCTTTACCCTTTAATACTATACACATTTATTTTATCATGAATCCTTACTGAGGTGTCTGTAACTAAAATGGTATGACAGGAACACAAAAATTATGCAGTCTATTTTTCCATTTTCTGTTCATATTCATCCCCAAGTAATGAAAGTGAGAACCCAAAATTCAACAAAGATAACCCTAAACCTCGGGGAGTATTAGGACCGTCTGCATCCAAGCAAGAATCTTGAGGCTTTGCATCATCATCCCGTGCTCAATTTGTTTTCCAAGGCAACACATCACACCTGTCATGGCAAAAGCAATCCTACAGGAGACCCCTCAGCTGCCAGCTCTCAGCTGCTCTAACAGTGTTCATGGTGTAACTACAGTGGGACTGTAGACTAGTTTTGTTCACTACATGAAAAAGTGTGTGCTGCTATTACACCTTATTTTTCATGCAGCTTGCCCTATCCAAAATTGCAGTTTTCCTCTGTTTTCCACAATCTACCCATTGTCTCAGGTTAGTGTCAAGGTTCTTGACAGAAAACTCTATGCAGGCTTTTTAACACTTATAGCCTGTTGTAAAAGATCATATTTTGGCTCTTGACAAAGGATATTCCTTTTATTCAGGATCAATGCATTCCTTTTAGTCCCATGATTTATCCTGTGTTAGGACACTGGAATAGATTAGCAAGAATATGCAAAGTGATCTACTACTTGCTTACTTCAGAGAGACCATCCTTTACCAGGATACACACCATAAACAAGTACATCTAATAGGAGGGAGTCCAAAACAGTGTTCTGTGTCAGCTTGGTCATACAGGTTATCAATTTCCCTGAACTGACCGTTTCTATTTAGGGCAGATCAGGAAAGTAAGGAGACATGCTAAACCCACTTTGTCTGAGAGCAGTGATAATCTAAATGGATTTCCCTCTCTGTCTGCAGTTTTTAGGAGCATACAGGTACAGAAAATTTTAATTTTAACTTCTCTGTTTCACACTCCCAGAGTTTTCTCTAAGGTGACTTCCAAGGAGAAGAATGCAACATGCAGAAGCGTTTCCTAAGGTTACGAGCCTCCCATTCTCTTCTCACACAGTAAAAGAGAGCTGATATCATATTCCACCTGCCTATTGTGCTCATTTCCCACATATTTATGGGCTATGCCTCTGCCAGAGGAAAAGAGAAACAAAAATCACTCACTTAAATTCTATTTTCCTATCACAGCATCATGTTAAACTTAACCTCTGCTCAGTAGTTTCTCTTTTTTGTTAATTAAGTTTCTGATTGCTATAGACTTCAAGCTGATCAGAGAACCAGCAGAGGTGAAGAATGACATTTCTTTGCCCTATTCTTGCACGTAGAGATTTCTGCTTCCCTCCTCTCACCTACCCCAACCCCCACTCAAAAAAGACAAAAATCACCCATATTTCTCTTATTCAAAAATGAGCTCATTACCAACCATGCCAGCCTGAGTAAGGGAGCACTTGAGGTAAGGGAATGCCATATACACCATATGGTACACATCTTGTTGCAGCAGTTTCCAAGCATACAGTACAGATTGTACAATCATCTTCATAAAGCTTAGCCAGAAAAGCACATTTCTTTTTATTTAACAGCCAATGCTATTTCCGCCAAGAAGAAACTGTTTCCTTGGCTTTGGAAACTAAAAACATTCCTGAAATCATTATGAGGTGAGATGAAAACAGGATTAAAGGAAAATAAGTGGCACATACTTTCAGGAGCAATTTCCAATAAAATTTGTACCAACTGCCCTGGGAAGGAGATGGCTGGGGAAAGAAATTTTGTTCTCTCTATATCTGCCTTACACATTGACTTAGAAATTTCTGTGAGCAGAAACTCGGCAAAGCTTGTTGAATGTATAGGTAGAGGTACAACTGTTAACTAGATCTTAATGTCAGAAGGAAAAGTCCATGGATTTATCAGTCTTTTGAAAAACAGGCATGAGAGAACAATCCTGTGAAAAGATGGACTTTGTTGCTCACTGAACAGCATTCAATTAATCACCTAAGGAGCAGAGAGAAATACAATCATCCCTAACTATCCTTTTAGGATGTTTGTGCATTGCATAATTAAAGTGGTGTGTTTGGCACCTCTCCTAAAAACACTGTGTCCTTTACTGTAAACAGCAGGCATGAGAATATGTTTCTTAATGTTGGGTTAGTTGATCTAGTATCATGCTCCTCTATCAAAAAAACTGGAAGTTACATTGGACTGAAACCTTTGATATTTTTTTACAAGTACTGAATTATCCCAGTCACTAACACCTCCTATTACCACTGATAACAGTGCCAATTACCCCAAAACACATTAAATTATGCCTTATGTTTTCTTTTCCTGAAAATAAACTTAGGAAAAAAAAAATTGATGTCTCTTACAGATTGATGAAACCACCAGGTCTTTATCAAGTACTTGCACATTCATGCTAAGAGAATTCTGCTGGTAATGTACAACCTCATAACCACTTGAAATATGCAGTGGCTCAGAGCTGGATGTTCAGTCCGAGAGCCAAACAGGTGCCTTTGTCCTGTCCCTCACTGAAGCAGCCAGAGATTTACTTTTATTCCATTTCTGCTGATGATTTATATTTCAGACCTTCAAAAAACAAACTACAATCTGTAGTGGAGGGCTGGATCTTAGATCACAGAGATAAAAGACAGAAGAAACCATCTTTTTGACAAGTGCAAATAAAGTGTCCTAATAAGAGATTAGTCAGATATTAAGTTGCTCTCACTTCACATCAATCAAAATACCCCATTACTAAAGTTAACACTTTACAAAAAAGCAAGAATTTTATGGCTGTTAAGTAGTCAGCACATCCACTGTTTTCACGTAAAATTGAGACTGATCACTGTTTTCTGAATTCAAGTCTCAGGTGTATTATTTTTGTCTTTTACTTTTTGTGTATTCCTGCTTTGGCTTTCCTTCCTCTACAGGTTGATTACTTTTTGTTTATAAATACATTTACATAATGTTTTTAGCTAGATCATAGTCATCTGAGCAAACAGCAAGTAGGAAGGTTATTAAATGATAAAGCTCCAATTTCTGTAACTTTCAATTACTGAAACAAGATTATGTGAGTGCCACAGGGAAAACATAACGCAACATTTAAGAAATTCTGTGTAGAACATTTGAGCATCTCTAGGAAACACATCTACTTTCTCTGGATATTCCAGAGCCCTGACAACCTTCTTTTACCTTAGAAATTTCAGTGGACACACTGAGGTTACTTCAGAGGACACTTTCCCAGGAAACAGAAGTCAGGTCTTAATGGGACATGTCAGGTTTACACTAAGGTATACTAACAAATTTAAAATTAGAAACACAGTGGAGACCTGGAGAATCAGTTAGGGAAGAACATTTAGCTTCAAGAATTTGTGACCTAGTGGAATCCACAGGAGGAGGCTACCAAAAGAGAGAAGTTCAAAGTGATACTGCAATGTCACAGGATGTGCAGTACACATTCTAGGAGGATGGGAAGAGAGCAGTTGAAATTGGGGATCAGGACTGGGGTACATTAGGCCTATATTCAGTCACAACTATCATCAAAGGAGACCAAAGCATGCACTAGAAAGATGACAGGAAAAGAGGACAGGCTTTACTGTCAGACCTCTTTTCACTCCCAATCCACTCAGGTATTTATGTTGGGCATCTTAGTGTTTTTCCACCATATACTCTTATTCTGAGAATTCCCTCACTAGGAGAAATCAAATCAAAGACAATCCTTTTCAGTCCCTGCACTGAGCCTGCTACCCCTCCCCTGCTGACAGCAACAATGGTTTTTGATGTGGGAACTTTTGAAACATTCCCTCCCAGTAGCCAGGATATGCCAGCCCCCGCCATTAGCTGCCCCATTGCCACACACATCAGCAGACTCTCAAGGAACTTCTCTTGCCTTGAGTGGTAACAGCTCCATTGGTGCACCTAATTTTCAACAAAATTCTATTATTTAAGAACAGGTTTTAAAAACCAAACCAAAAACCACAAAAAAGGGCAAGAAAACCCCTAAACCACTCCCCCAAAAAGCCAAACAAAAAAAACCTCAAACCAAAAACCAATCAACAAAACCCCACACAGTAAACAGAAAATTATTCTTGTTCATTGTAAAGAGACGGCCTAGCCTGTTTTAAAGAAAGTAGTTCAAGGAACCATACTCTGGAAACCAAGAAAGCTACTGCTAGTAAGGACAGATAAATAACACAGTAAGTGTTCTGATTAAACTCCAAGTGGCCATAGCAATATCGCTGTTTCATATTTTTATTCAATGAAGATTATTTAAAAAAAAAAAAAAAAGTAAAAAAGGAGAATTAAGCATTAACACAGCTAGCTATCATTAATATAAATGCCTGCTAAAAGGACTCTTGTCACACTTCAATGTAATCTCTCTTCAGAAGAGTGGCACCTGTCACCACTGGGCACAAAACTGAACAAACAGAACTCAATTAAAAAAGATTGAATGGGCACAGCCTCAATCTGTTTTGTGGTATGGAGGGATTTTTTTTCCATAGTGAAAGCATCAGTGTTTACCCCCAGATAATATATAGAAAAGACATAATGACATTAGAATGGGGAGGAGTGGGGTAGGGGAATAAAAGGAAAAGAAAAAATAAAAAAAGCAACATTCCTGATTATATTAAGGTGATGAACACAGGATGCTTCCTCTTTCTTCACAGCTTCTTTTGATATTCTGCAGGTTATAAACTAATAGAAGCCTTTTCTCAGTTTGAGTTCTTCAGGTGTCTGGGCTGACACTCACTCTGCAGCCCCCAGGACCATGACAGCAGAGGCCTCCAGGAGCAGCAAGGGACCACACTGCCCAGTGATCCATTCCTGGGCCTGAGCAAAAGTCACATCAATGCCAAGAGCTGTCAGGGAGCCTGGGTTCTTGATATTTAGCATTACAGTATTGCTCTGTACAACAGCTGCATTACATAAAAAGGAAGAGAACTCAGCATCCAAGAAGTGCCTTACAGACCAATATCCATGTGCAAATCATTGGTGTTCACACACAGAGCAGTGAAGGCTTAATGACTTTTCTGGACTGATCTTCCTGCATCTGGGTCAGTCCCTGGCATTCTGCTGCACTGCATTTCCAGCTGTTTTTTGGTGACAGTCTGTTGTTTCCTAACATTTCAGGGGTTCCTTCATGTCTCCCTAACCCATTCCTAAAGGTTTGCCCTATCATTCTGTGTAATTCCTTTCTTTCCCTTTCTTCACCTACTCTGTCTTGGAAGAAATCATGTAAAGGTGAAGAGGGACAAGAGCTGTGATGGTAGAATCACAGAGCAGTTGAGAGTGGAAGGGAACTAAGGAGGTCATCTGGTCCATCCCCCTGCTCAGGCAGGACCACCCAAAGCCAGCTGCTCAGAGTCACGTCCAGGTGGGTTTTAAACACCTGCAAGGATGGAGACACCACATCCTCTCTGAGTAGCCTGTTTCTATGCTTGGTTACACCCAGAGTGGACAAGTGTTTCCAGATGCTCTGATACAGCCTCTTCTGTTTCTGTCTGTTACCTCTCACCCTGTTGCTGGCACCACTCAAAAGAACCTGGCCTTACCTTAAAGGAAACCAGAACCAAGTACAATTATCTTGCTGTTCAATTGATAAAAAATTAGAAGCATGACTGAAGTTGACATCATACTAAACAGAAATATGACATCATGTTCTCTGCCCTTTTCTTGTTTTGTTTGTTTTTTAAATTCAGGAGGGTTCTACTGCCTGGTACAGTCTTAGCAGGATGGGAGTACTCATGAGCTTGGATGATTAATGCAAAGAAAAACTGTCTAGTTTTAAATAGAACACTTGTAAATAAATGATAGTATTTGTGAGCTATCAACTGGAACTCAGGAAAGAAATCTGAGCTAGTAAATTTATTGTTTCAGTCCATTTAAACTTATAGGAAAACTACCACCAGTAATGTTTATGATCACCACTATTTTGGATAAAGCAGATGCACATACATCTATGTGTGTACACACACAGCAGCAGTAACTGTGAGTGGAGGATGCTATCACGCTCCTGGGACTTGCTTCTTTGCAATTTATTTAGAGTTTTTGGCCAGCAATGAAAAAAGAAAAATAAATATTCCACCAACACCAAACTCAGGAGTTTAATAACTAAATAAATACATGTGGGGTATGTGGGAAATTTCTCTAAAAGAAATACTTGAAGAACTCAACACTGGAGACACAGAGATCTTCAGAGAATACCTAGGAAAGCCATTTGACCTCTGCCCTCATGCTGAGCTGTCTGGAGAAAAGCCAGTCTAGCAGGTGTGGGGAAAGACTGCATGTTAGAGGAATCTGCTTGTTTGGGACCTAGCACATCCCACTCCTTCAACAAATGCTAATGGTCATGCACTGTACAGCTCATTTTAAGTACATTAACAGCACTTAAAAGCAGGAGACTATTTACCCAGGCACATTCACATGGAGCTGTTTTGAAGAGATTCCTCCACAACATCACAGAAGAGATACCAGGCAGGATGCACAACTAACACACCCTACAAAGAGAAGGAAAACCACCCACTGAAATCCATCCCCAGCAGCCAGGGCTCACTCAGCCAGCACGTGGGTGGCAGGCAGCCAGGCTGGCCTGAGAGCTGGCTGGCTCAGCAGCTGCACATCACCCACGGGATCCACGCCACTTTCTTTGGCAGCAGACAGAGAACCAACAGAACAATCACAAGTGCCTCACTTGCAGCTCTCTGCAAAGAGCCACAACACTGAATGTGGAAAGCTGGCCAAACTTTTTCTGTTTTCCTTGGGACTGGTACTTCCTCTGATTGGTCTACTGCTGTTTGGACATTGTGAAAAAGCTGTTCTTCTCCAGAATGGAGGTGCTCCCACATCACTCCAAAATCCAGAGAGCCCTGTGCAAGGATTTGCCTGCTGTCGTCATTCCCTAAAGTGCTGTGCTCCTGCAGAGGGGGAGTTGCATTATTGAGTCACCAGTGTCTATTTCTGCACTCCATTTAACACAGTGTTAGGTCCTCCCTCATTCTTTTTGGGATGAAAAAGCTCCACTGTGTGTGCCACTGGCAGTGTTCAAGCTGTATGTGCAAAACCCACATCTTCCCCACATGCAGAGCTTTCTGTGCTGCCCATTCAGAAAGGAAACAGAGAGAAGAAAGTTGAGGTTAAGCAAGGTAAAGACACCACCAGTCCTTGGATGTTTGGGGAACATAGAAATATGGATGCTTTCACAGGGGCTGAATGCTACATGAGGAAAAAGCCCACTCATTCTTCTGTGAAGGGATGTGGGAAACCAAATCATTTTCTACAGCGCACCCATAACTCTCAGAAACTGCAGAGCTATGTAAGTAGGGTAGACAAATCCAGATATACAGTGACAGAGCAGGCCACCTCAAAGCTTTTGAGAAATGCAGTGAGAATTTAACTTCCCAAGGATGAAAACTCAAGCCTCTAACAGGGATACATAACTTCAGCTATGGAAAGAAACAAGATAAAGATAACAGACAGAAAAAGAGAAGAGATCAACAGAGTCAAATTTGCTGTTTGCAAGGGAGAAGGATGGCTGCTGTATTTCTGTAGCATAAACCCCTTCTGAGGCTGTTTTCCAGGCTCCTAAGCACAGTCAAAGCAGCACAGAGAATCACAAGCTGGTCTTTTGCCCCACAGTCACTTTGCTGGCAAATGCCCACTTTGCCTAAGCCTAAAGTCAGCCTTGAGAATTTTGTTGGCTAGCACCACCAAAACCCACAGCACAAAATAATAGCACATGGGCATAAACAGGTGCCACATTACTAAGCAGAGAAACAATGTCCAGAAACCTGGGGTTAGTTCTCAGTTCTTTGCAAAAAGCAAATTAAATTCTGGCTAAGCAAGCATCAGTGAGAAGTAGGAAGGACCCATTAAGGACCAAGGCTGGCACTCAAACATCATCCAGTCTCACATGGTGTGTCCCTAGGAGGATGCTAGGAGAAAGGAGCTCCTGTCTTGCTAAGATACTTCCTGTAACTAGTAAGTTCACGGGGCCCAGAAAGCAATTCTATGCTTCAATCAAGTCATAAAAAATATGCTAAACTCCAGCTGCAACACTAGTGTTTGTAAGCATATTCCTACCGACAGGTAGTCTGCGTTGAAATGTGCCAACAAATTCCTTGTGCTCAGCCAGAAGTGACAAGATGCAGACATTCAAAGCAAATCAGGACCATTAAAAACAAGCACATCCATCTGTCAAATAACAATAAAAGTCATAGTAGCTAGAAGTTTGCACTGCATTTGCTTTACTTAGTAGCAAAATGGTTTTCCACAACAGGAACAGAATAAGATAGCGTTTTTGGTGGAGTTTTTTTGTTTGGAATTTTTTATTCTTTCTCCCTCACCACCTAGAGATGGTCTAAGTAGTCAAAATTGATTACCCCCCATTCACATATTCATTTCCACAAACATACATACACCTTTGGGCTAATTAGACAAAGTTGTGTGTTTTGAATTGGAAAAAAAAATTCCGATAAATTTCCTCATCCATCTCCCTCTGCTCATGAGACAGGAGATGTGAATGTAGAAATTTCATACTGTTATATCAGTTGGCTAAACAAAGTCAGATAAATCTTGAAAAAGTTTCTAATATTAAAGAAACAGAATCCATGAAGAAGATTCCAAAATTAATTCTTACTCTTTGTGGTGAACAAAACTTAATGCTACAAATTTTTTTTGTTTCTTCCAAGTAGTACTGTAATGCTACAGAAAGCCACAATTACATGGTTACTCTCCTAAATAAACATTTCCCTTTTATAAGAGCATATCATTTGAGATGCTGTCTACCGTGCTCTTCTGCAAGAGAACTTCAGACTTCAGATTTGTCAAACACAGAACTTATGATAGCATTCATTTAGATTTTAGTTATGGAAAGAAAAGACTCAATCTTCCTATAGAGACATGGAAGTGACAGTCAATCACCTGAAGTGTGACTACACAGCTACAGATGTGTAGATAATAGGTTCTTGCTAGTTAATTTTGTCCCCCCCAAAGTATTTCTGATTTGGAATGAGATTTTTTCAAGCTGAAATAGGTTTTTTGGGGGCAGGGATTTCAATAAAAAGAAAAAAAAAAAAAGCAGCAGCTTTGAATATTTCATTAAATGCAATATGACTTTTTTTCTCCATAATGTATGGGTTTAAATGTCTTTGCAAACATTCCAGTTTTTAAGGAGACAGGTCACTTCAAGTAGAACAAACTGAGACCTTCTCTAATGTTTCAATGTGACAGCTTCCAGCCAATTTCATGCCATCCAGATAAGGTAAATTCCCCCTCCACAGCTGGACATGCTGTTTGCTCCTTTTGGGAGAGGCTACTGATAAAACAGAGCAACAAATCTCTCCACTTATTCTGTTGAAAGCCACAGAGAGGGGAACAAAACCCAGCCCAGAGCTCTTCAGTTAGCTGCCAGTTCAGACTGTCATTTACCCAAGGCAGGAGACCTGGTCTCTGCTCTTCCTGACTCAGACACATCACCAGAAAAGCAGCTCTTGCTGGCCATGCCCACTCACTTGCTCCCACCACCAGCCTGGACATCTGCCTGTTTTTGATGGTGCATGTGCAGGGAAAACAACCATCAGCAAACTTCAGAGCAGCCAGGAGATGACAGAGACTTGGCTGAAGATGGGAAACAGGAGTCCATGCTCCTGCTTTACATCAAGAGAAACAAGGCTTTCTATAGCATTCCAGCTGAACACCCAAGTTTGGTTATCTCACCTCTCTTCATGGGAGCAAGAGGAAGATTTATGAAACCACAGAATTGTTCTGCAGGGCAAGGAGGTATCTAGCCCAGTAATAGTACTGCTGCCTTCTGCCCTTAACTCCTTGGGCCCCCTTTAAAGTTAATACTGTCTCTCCTTTCTGACAGAAGTCACTCTTCGACCTGCAGTGAAACCACCCTGTAGAGGTTTATCTAGCAGAAAACTCCCTTTCCATGGACTCTGACTCACTTCTGTAATCAGTGTTCACAACCTTGGGGAAACACATATATCAGAAACACCTCAGAAAACACTTATTTCAGAAATACCTCGGAAAACACTTATCACCTCCTCGCCGTCTGAACATGAGATGAGGGGACAATGTATGATTTAGCTCAAATTATCTGCTCTAGTGAGATTCAGGAATTGCTGTCAGCAAGTGGATACCTGCTGGGACTTGGGGACAGGAAAGACTTATTCAACCATTGTTGAGCCATAATTGAAGGTTTAGGTTTACTCAAATTAAGTTTAACAGGAGAGTTGGGACATTTTATCTGTCCTCTAAGCCTTTATTCCCTTCCTTGTTCCTTTGTGAAATCAAACCAATCTGTTACATGATTTACCAAGCTAAAAAAATGAGTGCATCACTACCAAATTCGGAGAGAATGAATTGATCTTCCTCAAAGCAGAAACTGGAGGAACAATTTACCCAAAAAAGCCAAACCCATAACTAAAAATATAAAGGTATTTCACTGCAAGCCTCTGTTGCTTTATCACAATTGCCCAATTCAAATGAAGGTCTCTGTTCATAGATAAATATTATAACAGCATGACATGCAGCACTATTGCTATAAGGTTGACTCTTTGTCTCCCTGGTCTTCATCACAAAACATGAATCCAGGTGGCAAAAACAGATGCAGAATTTAACTGTCTTTGTCACAATTATTTCTGGTTTCAAATAATGCAACTCCAACCACTGCAAGAAATCTTTTGTGGCACACTGTACAAAATTTAAATCCCTTCTCAGCCACAAGAATAGGACAGTGTTTCTTGTGTCTCTCTTGTGCTTGTCATGTAGCCACTTATAAAGGATTTACTCTTTGTTTACCACGGTATAGGCAGGAGAGCATAAGACAGTGTAGAGGAAATACATGCTACAGGAAATAAAGGCACCTGCTGGAATGCAGTGCATCAAGGAAGGCTCAGGTCAACTGAAAGAGCAAGACACTCATTGCAAGGGAGGCAGCAGCATACTGCATTGGTGAGGCTTTCCCCCAGGGTTTTCCACCCCCTGGGTCAGTGGTTGCAAGGGTTGTTTGTGTTCATGTTCCCAAGGAGCTGAGCGGGGAAGAAATCCTGGCTGTGTGCTCACCTCACTTCCCTTCTTTCCTATGGCTGTGGAGACAGAGACCTCCTGCAATGTGAGAGCTCTTCTTTTCCTGACTTGGTGCTTTGGGAGAGCCCAGTTCCTCTGCTTCTGCAGCCAGCAACTGAGATTGGGTATTCACCTGCAACAGGGCTTGAATCTTCCCCAGATTCAAGGGTCCCACAGGTAATAAGCTTTTCTTTTCGCTGTGAACTAACTTGTAATTGCAGGTTTCTTGTTTAACAGAAAGTCAGAAACATGAAAATTACCTGTAGTCTCAGGGGAAACGTGACTCTTGATTCCTTGCAGTACAGTTTGCAACAATGCTACGCAGATTCAGTGCTATTCAATGTATGGATCTCGGCTCAGTTTCAAAGTCATGGTGACTTTCTGTGCCACAATTCTGTAAACAAACTGCAGTTGCCTATTCATCAGGCTTTGCAGTTCCATAACGCAGCAGTGAAAGCTCTACACGGTCACCTTGTCTCTTTTGGGTAGAGAAAATCAGACAGGGTCTACAGTCTGTGAAAGAAAGGTCCACATTTCTAAATTTCCATTGCACACAGAAGCAAAACAAACAAAAAACCCACAAAAAAACAAAACCAAAACAACAACAAAAATCCAAAACAAAGCAAGGGTTCTGATACTCTAAATTTTCTGCAACTACTTTGTATGGCTAGACTTCTTGCTAGCCACATTAGTATCTCCCTTTCTAGCCCCTCTACAAAAATTTCACTGAAGCGGTAAGAAATTACTTTTTCACATTTCCATTAGGAACAGGAACAGATTTCAAACTTGAAAATTCTCTTGCTGGTCAAGTATCCAATGTTCCAACTGATGTGTGGAAAACTTGTCCAATTCACTTGACTGGCCTACAAAGAACCTTCATCCCTTCCTCCAGCTGTTATGGTCACAGCTGGATTTTCTACTTATTTATCTTAGTAACTTCGTTGAACTGAATGAGATTCCCTTCAAATAGCAGAAAATACTGACAGAAATATGGGAAGAAAACTAGGTAAAATGTAGTTATTGCCACAACAAAAGAAGTTGACTAAAATGCTACCAGAGTACAGGGTTTCTTTCAGAAAATATAAATCAAGACTCATAAGTGGAAGTGATTACTTTTTCAGTAGAGCTTAGAATACTGCCTAGCACAATAATTTAAGAATTTTTACTGCTAGTTTGGTTCACTGCTTGGCTATAAATCCTGTTTAAACAATCCTAGAAGGATTGCTGCAGACCTCATAAGCACAGGGAGTTCCAAAACAAGATTCCTTCAAACACAGGAAGGCTGCAAGCTTCAGTGCCTGCCAATCCTGGAAGCTTAATCCACAAGGGACATTTCAGAAAGGTTCTTTATGCCTTAACCTATTAGTTTCCTACAGGTTTATTAGACAGGTGCAAGGTCAACTGGTGCCTAAATATCCATTAATTACCAATGTTGGATTTATTGAATTTCAGGAGCTCTCTAGCATCTAAGTCTGGCATGTGTCATTATTGAAATTCAGTTGAGGTCTAGGTTGAAACCTAAACCAAGAGAGTTAAATGCTCAAATTGAAAAATCAATCAATCTCAGCTGGATAATTTGCAACAGATGCTTTACACTGATTTTGCTACAGGTGGCATTCTCAACATATGCTCTAAGAATGTAGGAGGTTAAAAGAGGTGGAGAAAAACCATACAGATTTGTATTAGCTTGTAATAAGTCAAGGAATTATATATTCATTTACCATAACAATGCCAGAAAGCAATGATGTGCTAAGATCTAGTCTCTTTTATCCTAAGTTCACCTGATAAAAAGAAAAATATTTTTATAAATTAAAAAAAAAAAACCAAACAAAGATTCCAAATACCTCCTTATGCTCATTGTCTCTATAAACAATAGCGATAACAACAACACAGAAGCTGAAGAAATGCCAAGCAAATAATTTCCTAAATTAGCATTTAGAGAGTTCAAGGAACATAATCAAATAAAGAAGGGTATCGTCATGGCACAGATAGATACAATGTGAAATACATGATGTCTTAGAGAGTTAATCAGTTAGTCACTGGTCCATTTCTGTGCCTGTGGTACAAAATCAGTTCCAGGGATAAGTTGTTTCACAATGAAAAAAGCAAGGAATTTATAGGGAAATGG
>VZTT01048985.1:33101-44371 GCA_013400855.1 Buphagus erythrorhynchus
TACCTCGAAAAGTTAAAGTCCTTCTTTTTGGTCTACCAAGAAGCAAACCTCTCTTCCATGTACATCTACTTATAGATAAAAGACATATTGTATAAATAAATAAATCAATAAATATATATCTACATATATATGTAAAATCTTTGCTAGGAAGTATCAGCACAAAGGCTGATATGGCACAATTGCCCCTCTTTCAGTCTCTTGGTCATACATAATGGACAGATATGGTGAATAACAGGAAAAAAAAAAAAAGAGAGATAAATTAAACTGCATGGATTCAGGTGATACAAAATGAGACTGTTAATTGCATCTTTCTGAAGGAAGCTATCACTGCAAGGAGAGGTCCTGCTTGGCCATGGATATTATTATCTTGACAAATGGGGTGAATGATTTTGCTTAAAGAGAAAGGAGGGTAGATACTTTTAAAATTACAGCAGTAATTTTAAAGCTGAATGGCAGTTTAAGGCTTCATCCTCACTTGCAGCATATAATTGAGGCACTATCATTACCTCATTACCCAAGCACACTGCTGTAAGCTTTGAAAGGGCCTCTAAAGGGCCACTGACACCGCTTGAAGAGTTTAGAGAAAACATTACATTTAGGGACAAATATAATTATTCACTACATATTTTCTTACTCAAACGAAAGGGCTACATTGCAAACCACCGGCAGCAGACAGCAAGAGCAGCCTGAATGAAAATGCACAAAGTGAGAGCCATGACAACACCATGAGAATTTGGTCCTGGTTATTTAATTACTCAGTTGTTCACTCCCCAGGACCATGTTCCAAGCAGAACCAAGAAACAGTATCATATACCTGTGCTGCACTAACCCTAACCCTATTCCAGGCTTTCAATCCCACTTGATAACATAGATTATATCATCTCTTCCTTATCTCCAATATTGTTTATGATATTTTTTGAGTTTCAGTCGGCTCTGCAGTCTGTGGTGTCAAAACTCATACAAAATTGAAGACAGGAGCCATAGCAGTCTGAGGAAAACCACACAGCTCTTGCACTGATCCTGGAAGCACATCTATGAGTTTTGTGTGCTTTTATCAGTGCCACTCCAGAACAGGTTTTCTTTCTTTATATGAACAGGCTTACAACAACTTGCAACTGCCTGTTGAAGAGACAGCCTCCTCCCCTTCCTCTTCCAGGTGTCTCCTGATTCCCATGCTGTCCATCTGGAATATCTCCTCCTGGCCAGGTGCAGTCATAAAATGATGCTTCTCAGCCCACTTAATTGTCCTCAAGTGACAGATGGGATTTGACTATAGCTGCTAAGCCATAAGTACATGAATCAGATGAGCAGTTAATTAGCAATGCTAGTGTTTCTGTGCAAATATCTATAGAAACTGCACATCAAAAGATGGCCTTATCAAGCCAGTTTGTCCATCTTCTCTCTTCTAACACATTTCTTATCTCATTCAGTACATTAAAAGGTTTGAGTTCCCCTGCGCCCAATAAGCTACTTTTAAAAATCTCAAAGTTTCTATCAACTTTCCTTAGGAGATTATTTCAGTCTAATGAATCTTGCTGTCAATAAATCTTTTCTTTCTGTTCAGCCTAAAGATAGTTCTTGAAATATTGAGCAGGAAAGAAGAAAAAAAGGGGAAAAAAATCTGATAACTCTGTAGAACAATTTCTAAAAACAGTACTGTGTCTTCATGTTTCCTAGGACACATTAGCACTTCTGTAAATGGCTGTATTAGAAAAAGAATCAGTGCAGTTTTCTCTTGGGGATAAGTTGCATTTAATCCTGCCANTCCTGGGAACCAACTATTTCATAAAATAACCCAGGATTTCCTTAGGTTTACAGACACCTTGGCAACATATGAATAAAGGTTTTAAAAATTTAATATATTTCTTCTGTATACCAGCCTCCTGATGCTCTGATGTGCTGAATCTTGAGAATTATATTTACAGCTTATCACTAAAGAAATTTAACAAAATAAGACACACCAGCCTAGAAAGAAACGAGCTCTCTGACAACAGTTATCTTGTTGATAGTTCTTTAGTCTCTCCCCCCCATCCTATTTTGCCTTGGTTTAGAGGCTTCCCTTTATTCTTGTCTGTCTGAAAACTCTCCTCTGAAGGATCCTCCACCAGAACAAGCAAAAAATTTCCTTGGTAATGCAAGGCAGGTGCCAGTGAATAATTCCACCCATATGAAACTCATGTCAGCCAGATACTAAATGCACACCAAAAATCCTAAATCAAATCAATAAAAGTTATAGAAACCATATCTGTTAATCAGACAGATGTTTACTTGAAAGAGTTTCCCCTATTTGCCATACCTTCTAATTTGTTATAGGGACTGAGAACTATATACAAGAGCTCAGACTCCTGCTCCAATAGAAACTACAGCCTGCCAAGAGATCTCTTGTCTATGCACTCAGATGTTATCATTATTAAACTTCTAGAAGAGCAATTTCACAAGAGAGAAAGAATAATACTCCTTCTTTTTCCAGCTTAAGAGGTCCATAATGCCAACTAAACTTTTTTTCTCAATAAGTAGATGAATGCCTACCTGCTCCAGCTGCCAGAGCTCAGCAGCAGCTTCCTCACGTTCACACCAACAGAGCCAGCCACTGCAACTATTGAAGAAGCCCAAAGTGCAGAGAGAACAATTTGCACCTAACTAGGAGTGAAACACTATAAAAGCTCTCAGAAAGTTTTGAGCCAGAGACCATGATTTTATCAGCATAGTTTCAGAATCCAGGGTGCTAATAACTTAAGTCAATTCAGCAGTGAAGCTTTATCTCTGTATCCTGGTAGAAGATCACTGTTTCTGCCCACATGTGCAAGCACTGAGTAATTTGCACATCTTTGCACCCTGCTGGTGCACAGCTGTGGACTCAGCCACACACAGCATCCTTCTGTGCCATAAGCAACATGGGAATCAGTATCTTGAGTCAAGTCAGTCTGAACAAACCTGAATCATGTCTTATTTATGGTATATCCAGCCCACTATCTTGTCTTTGCTGGTAGCTAACAGGGAAAACAATCATAAAGCTTAAAAGCAATACAAGCCTTTGGTGGTAATTTCCCAGAAAACTCTCTCTCGGCTTCTTAGCTGCTTGTGGTGCAGCTAACATTGTTAGCTGGAGATAATGTCTTTGCATGTAAAAAAGCACCATGTTTTCCTCTTTTTTAGGTCTCCAAATGGTCTATAAATAAAAGCAAACAATTAGAAATCCCTGAATCCTGCAGAAAAGGGTTTCACAGCTTTTCATTATCCCAAGATAAGAAATGCTTCATTATTCTTTTTCTTGACCTGTCACTTGCCCATTTATTCTGTTGTCCTCTAAGACTTGTATTGGAAGAGACAAGGTACAAAAACTTTTTCATGGTCTTAGATATCTTTATCATATCAAGCTAGAGTAAATTCCTTCCAAGCTGCAATATCCAATCATTCCTTGTTTAAAAGCTTATCTATCCATTCATCCATCCACCCATGCTCTCCTTCTCTGCATTTTTTTCAGCTCCTCTTCTAGGACCAGAACTGTGCAACATCATTGATGAGAGCACTGAACCCTCTTAGCAGCTGAAGCTGCACCCAAATGGGCTCTTGTAGACAGAGAATTGTACTGGTGGATCTCTGGTAGCATCTGTTTATCACCAAAGGCAACAGCCAATTTACTGTCACTGGATAACTATCTGCAGTACCTACAGAACAGCACTACTCTGTACCAAACACAAAAGCTCACACAGCACTTTCCAGGGATGCCCAGTAGTCTTACAGGGCCTAGACCCCAAACTTTAATTTCTCAAGCTAGAAAATACAGGAAGACATCTCGCCAAATAAGGAGATGTTCATGGCATCAGCTAAAATCTCTTCCTTCTGCTATTCTGCTTCATTATACAGTAAATAAAATCATGAATGAATCATCGCCTAAAAAGTCTCAGGAAATCACAAATCACATGTTTATTGATGACACAGTGAGTAAACCATCTATATTTAATAACTACTGCTCTTCTTACTTCTCTTATGGATTATGTGTGCTAATCACACTGGTGGCTTTTGAATATTTATTGTCGTTTTTGTCTCTGCTGTAGTCATATTTTAGAAGCTTTCACATCAAGAAGAACGAGTAAATGTGCTGCTGCAGAATGTATTATGGAGGGAATTAGAGTGGGACATTAAAATGAAGTTTTTAGCAGGCAGTGCATCTTCATTCAACTGAATGTCATGGGAGATGAAGCATGTCCAAGTAATTATGGGAATTATCAGTACAGCTAACAGACACAGAGGACCATCATCCTGCTTTGGGTGACTGAAGTTTGGACAGCTGAGACTGGATTGCAGTGTATAGTAGGAGGGACTAGCTGCAATCCAGACAATGGCACCAAGTGTGAAATGGGTGATCAACAGCTGCAGTGCAGAACTCTGTTGGGTTTGATGGCCCTTTTTTGGTTTGTTTGTCACTGTAGGCTTAAAGGCTGTCCTGTAAAAGCAGTAAGAAAAGCTTTGATCAAGGGATTTAGGATTTTTTTTCTGAGTTTATGTAACTAATTATAAATCTTCTAAAGCATAAATTCTACCTTTTTTTTTTTTCATATTAACCATTATGAGCACTTTGCTTATTTCCTCTGTGAATAACCAGATCAATGATCTTAGGTCACCTGAGCTTTCTGATTTTGCTAGATTGACCATTTTCACTACCAGAGACTGAGGTTATGTTTACCTGCACAATGAGGAGAGAGAGGTGAGAAGTTCTTGGTCTCTTAATCTGAAAACTAAAGGAATAAATCAGCCATGAGCTGACGCAAATTACATCCTTTAGAACTTCAGCTGAAATAAGGAGCCCTAAAAATTAAGAGGCCAAATAAATCTTAGGACAATAAAAGCAGAAAAATTGTGTACGTAATATGAATAAAAGGTTTCAATCCAGCACTGGAGTAAAATAATTATATCATTTGAATTTCTCCTAGTGTGAATTTAATCAGTCATTCAGTATGCCAATTCATGATAATAAGTAAAATATACATGACGAAGTGTGGGTTTGCCTGGATGCATGCTTGGATGATTTCTAGCATCCCAAGCAAGATGGAAAGCTTAGTATAGTTATTTCTGCTTGGGATTTTTTGGTTGGTTGGTTGCTTGGTTTTTTTTTTTTTCTTTTCTTTTTTTTTTTCTTTTTTTTTTTTTTTTTTTGTGCTACCAGTATCGTTATTAGCTTAGTATAACCTGACATTTTCTGTTTTAACCTGACTGTGAGGNGCTGGTGTATCCATATCCCACCCAAATGACTATTAAATAAACACAGAAAAAATAAGCAGGAAGATAATGCATGTGATGACTATTTTCTTCAACTCCATTAGAGCGTGTAAAAATTGTGCAAAAGGGTTCAGTGGCTCCTACTTTAGCTAAGCTTGTTATTTGAGTACTGTTTTTATAACAGTCTTGCTGAAATGCAAAGCCTAAATGAAGCTCTCCAGTGGGCTTACTGGTATAGGCACAGCTCACTCTGTTGCTGCTGCAGCACAGCTCTGGGATTTGATCTGTGTTCCATTCCTCTGGAATGGAAAACCATTCTGCATCACCATTGCCTCAGCCTCAGCAGGATGACAAAACCCAGTGTGATGGCTGACCCAACCAACAGCTCTGCTGCAGGCACTGCACAAGGCCACAGAGCAGCTTAAACCAAAAATTAAGGAATAGTGACACTACCCCAATTTACATGGAAAGCACCAAGGATCAATTTGTTTGCTCAGAGTCCTGAGTGGAAGATGTGCTAAAAGCAAAGGGAATGTTTACTGCAGTGTCAGCATGCCAACATACAGTCTCCAAAAGCTCTGGACTCTAGGAAGATTTCGATATAAACTGTCTCATTCCCCTTTGCCATGGCTAAGGAAGATGAATCACACGTTAATGATAGTCCCTAATAAATTTAAAAGTGGAGTAGCTGCAGGTTCACTTTTACAAGTAAGAGAACATGAACCACAGACCACCCAACAGCATTTTTAGTATGAAGGGTATCTTCATACTAAAGGTGTGAGCTGCTGCAGGTGGCTCCTCTACCACAGGAAACTTTCTTACATTTCTCAGCTGCTTCTTTTACTTTTCAGCTATCACAGAGCATTGACAGCAAACTCCTTCTTAATTCATTGATGATCACCTGTGTTCCCTCTGCACAGATATTTCATAGGTCAATTTGGAATTGTGATAGTCTGCTTTGCCTTGGCACAAGCCTCCCAGTCAAATACTACATGTTCCTTGCCATTTTACTTTCTTACTATCTGTTCTGTGGACCTCAATGTAAAATCAGCATTTTTACAGACTGTTTTGTTTGGAGAGGCATTAGAAATATCAGTTCCCTTTGTGCATAACCATCCACAAAGAACAGACCTACCAGGACAAGAAAACAAAAAAATGAGAAAGGGAAAAAGAAAAAATTCTACAAAGAGAAGTGGTGTTATTGCTGTATAACTATCAGTTAATGTTAATAATTATTGTTTAGAAATTGTTTAGAATTATTGCTTAGAAGAATTATGTTAGGAAAGGATAATTTTATCAGAAATTGAGAGAAAATTTTGACTTATTTAGATTAGACTGTCTCATTAAAATTTGAAGAATATATGCTTTCCAGAAAATATAAGAAGTTATTTTCTGTAAAAATAGCACAAAATGCCACATTAAAGCTTTAAACATGATATAAAGTTCAATTTCATTTAGAAACAAAACTCATAAACATTCCAGCCAAAAATACTTTAAAAGACAGAACATATGAAGATATTGTTGAATAATACACACTCTCCCTCCCACAACATACTCAGGAAGCTAATTTGGACAAAATCTATTCCCTAATGATAAAAGTTCATAGAATCATAGAGTGGTTTAGGTTGGAAGGGACCTTTGAGATCAGCTAGCTCTAACCCCCCTGCCATGGACAGGTTGCTCAAAGCCCCATCCAAACTGGTCTTGAACAATTGCAGGGATGGGGCATCCACTACTTCTCTGGACAACTTGTTCCAGTGCTTCACCATGCTCACAGGGAAGAATTTTTTCCTAATATCTAAGCCAAACCAGCCCTCTCTCAGTTTGAAGCCATTGCCCCTTCTCCTGTCACTACCTGGCCTTGTAAATGTCCCTCTCCATCTTTCTTGTAGATTCCCTTCAGGTACTGGAAGAGCACAGCCATGTCATCCTGAAATCTTCTCTTTTCCAGACTGAAAAATCCAAGTTCTCTCAGCCTTTCCTCACAGGAGAGGTGCTCCATCCCTCTAATCATCTTGGTGGCCCCCTCTGGACTCTCTCCAACAAGTCCATGTCCTTCCTCTGCTGAGCCCCCAGAGCTGGATGCAGGGTTCCAGGTGGGGTCTCACCAGAGCAGAGCAGAGGGGCAGAATCCCCTCCCTCCCCTGCTGCCCACGCTGCTTTGGATGCAGCCCAGGACATTTTGGCTTTCTGGGCTGGGAGTGCCCATGGCTGGATCTTGTCCAGCCTCTCACCCACCAGCACCCCCAAGTCCTTCTCCCTAGGGCTGCTCTTGATCTGTTCATTCCTCACCCTGTGTTCATACCAGAGCTGCTCCATCCAGGTGCAGCAACTTGCACTTGGTCTTGTTAAACTTCATGAGATTCCTGTGGGCCCACTTCTCCAGCTTGTCCACATCCCAGGCTGACTGGAAATTCTTCACCAGCTCTCATGAGGTGGTGTGTCTCCTTTTGTTGACACAGCTACTCCCCCTGAGTGGATCCTTTGTCTTCACTAGTCTATAAGCACTTCATAAACATCAGTAGTGCTAGCCCTAAGTCAGGTCTCTGACATGTGTTACCATTATCTCCCATTACAAAGGCAGAAGTGAAAAGCAGTTTACACCTTATGGCCAAGAATGCATCCAACCATATGCACACATGTACATATTATACATACATGTTTAATTATTTCAAAAATGGAATTAAAAGGGATCAAAAAGAATAAAATTACATTTTTTGAGCTGACTTGCTGTTTTTTTTACTCAAACAGGAAAAAGATCCTTTCCTTCAGTTGGACTCATTTCACCTTTCCAAAAACATTTTGTGAATCTGAAGTAGAAACATAATTACCCAAGCATTTAATTTCAAATTACCATTTCCATTTTAGAAGTGACATATTGTACAAAAGGGGAAAACCTTTCCAAAATTAAGCAAATTGAAAGTTGTTTTCCCTTTTTCTTTGCAGTCAACTGTGGGCTTTGCAAACCTTAGTAAGTTCTGCACAGACTATTTCTTGCAGGCCTACTTGGTCTTTAAGACCAAAGCCTTATTTGAAAGATTATGCTTCCTTCCTCAGTTTTTTCCTGCAAATAAATTAAAATATTTTAATACACATATAAGTCAAAGGGGCTGGTACTGCCATTCCTTTCTCCTGTGAGATGCCAGGATTTACTGGATATCGATTTTAAAATGCACTTACTGTGTTACAGTCTACATTTTATTTTTATTAATTTTTAATGGTGGTTATAAGTATCAATTTCAAAAAAATATTTGTTATTATTTAATTATTGCTTTATTTTTTATCTCATCCCAAGGTACTGCTGCTTCTCTGAATGACTAAAACACCTGAAAGCATGGACATTTGAATATGACACTAGTCAAACAATCTCAGAAAAACTAATGGAAATCCCAGTGACCAATATCAGTAAATCTCACCCAAAGCTTAGCATTTATCAACAGAATTATAAGGAATCATCTTCCTCCTGAGTATCAATTTACAAAGGCCTACCAGTAAGCTCAAATATCCTTTTCTTGTGTGAAGTAAATATGATTTTGCTACTCGGTGCCCTATGAGCATTCAGCAATATCTGTTATTCTGTGACATGATCTAACAAAAAGAGCTGTGTGTTGGCAAGGTAAATGTTTTTTTTTCTTGTTCCTAGTAAGACTACAGAAATAAAAACAAACAATTTTTTTCAAGAAAAGGACACAACAATAGAAGGAGCACAAAATATGTTACAAAATAAATTTATAGCTACAGGAGAGATTGTTTTGAAACAAAGTGCAAATTATTCTGAGAATGACAATCTAAGATCCCATATTCTTTCCAAACAGTTCTCAGATAATGCTTTGTTTAAATGTTGGAAAGCCTTTGCAAATTTAATCAGGTGTGGAAGAAATGGAAGCAAAGGTCCAAAACTGTGTTCTTTTGTTCTTAAATGTTTTTGTCACCCTATGACTGGAGTCTCTGCAAGCATGGTATAATCAGCTTGGGGCAGGAACACACCCCAGCTTCCCATCTTGAAATATTTGACTGAAGAAGCATCCTTCTGGAAACAGACCTGATTTGCTGCAGAAATGAAGTCTCAAAGTGCAATTTGCCTTTTACTCAAGCTAGCAAGACAAGACATATTTAGGAAGAACAGCTGGCTGCAGAGTTCATTTTTGCTCTTCATATACTTGTCAATATAAAGAAAAGAGAGGAATGATTGTGAGAAATGTGAGGAATGATTGTGAGAAAATTATACCATGTACTAAACTTGGGAGGGTTTTTATTTAGGATTTCCTAAAAGATACTTGATTTCTACAACAGGACTTTTGTGCAATACTGTAGTTTTAACATATGTATTAAGCTCATCAGCATTTCATGATAAAACAACACCTGCTATTAAAAAAAAAAAAAAAGACTTTGTTCTCATGTCTTTCTCCACTGTGTGGTGAGATGGTGGTGTAAGGACTGGTATATCTATGTGCAAAGTCTATCCCAACTAGGTCTCAGTTTCAGCTAGGTCACTACATGATCTTTCTGTGATTTAATGCTAACTCCAGCACCATGGGAGTAGCAGGATATGCCAAATGAGAGGACAAGATCAATGAGCTGTGCTGGAAAGAACTACAGCAGCTGTTACTTGGCCCAAGGGCATTATTTATTTTTAAATGCAAATCCCATAGTTGAGATAGAATTTGGCCTAACTTTGATTTTTCCATTCTGCAGTAGGACACTGACATAGGATAGAAGTCACCAGTGCACAGAAATTCACCATGTCCTATCTCAGCCTTCCTACAGGAGGATGGATTTCTTCCTTTTCTTGGTACAATCCGAAATGTAGTGAGGTTTTGTGAGACACAGTCCCACAAGGTCATCACAGACCTTTGTTTTGCTACTCATAGCATTACACAAGTGAAAAAGTTTTAAAAGAGCTAAATAAAAACATTAAGATGATCATGAAATGCAGCCATTAGACATCCAGCACAGAGGGGAAAGATGTCAGTCCATCAGTTGCACTCTTTCTGGTAAAGATATCGTGAGAAGAGGGACCTGGTATATTTTAGAGGGTCTCTCACACTAACTTGAAAGTTTGTTGCTAGGTTCTACTAGGAATTGAGTGGTTATAAGTATTAGCTGATGATAAGAAACTCCTTGTGTTCAGTCCTGAAGAAATATTAAAAAAAGCTGCTTCACTCAACTCACTGATCCAGGGAGGTTAAAGAGTGAGACAACAGAAACAAATGCACAAAGGGCTTGGGTACATTTTCTCATGTTCACCAAAAGGCGAAAACATCTAACCAGATGTGAAAAATAAAACAACCTCGAGTGGCTGAGAGAGGTATCAGCTATGTACAGTGTGACCAAAGACCCTCATCATAAGTCTGTCTTTAGCCTAGCCTGGTACTCTGGCTCAGTGGCAAAAAAGGTCATGCAAATACCTGAAGAGACAGAAGCATCTTCTTAGCTTTACCACAGATGATTTTACTTTCTGTCTTCCCCCTCATTCTACCCAAATTTCTGCAGTTTTTCTCCCAATGTTACTCTCTTTGCTCTCAGGGTATTTGCTCTCATGAATATCCATCAGGCTGTGTTTCAGCTTCTCTGCCCTGACTCTCTGTCAGTGACCAATTCTCTCCAGTTCACGTGAAGCTGCTGTCACCCACCCCTGGATCTGAAAGAAAACATTATTAATTAATGCCTCTGAAACTTCTCCCACAAGCCAGAGGTCCAGCCAGGGTAGGGTGATGGGAGACCATGGGCAAGGGAAAGCTCATCCTCTGTGAGACTCCTGGCCACACAGTATAAATGTGAAGTCCTTCCCCCTCATCTCAAGAAGGTTTCACTGCCAAAATGCATCTGTGGAGCTGTGAACAGAAGATGTAGCTGTGCTAATAAGGAAAGGTCACACTGTCCTTCCAAAATGAGTGTCAACTGAAGCATACATGGCTCAGTGGGCTATTTGGTCTTGTGAAATGGGATTAGTGAATGCTCACATATCTCACAGAGGAATTTGTCAATTTTCAGGGATAATTACAAGATATTTTGATTATAGGCAGCTTTCAAAAAAAAAAAAAAAAAAA
>VZTT01048987.1:3345-14232 GCA_013400855.1 Buphagus erythrorhynchus
CAAACTGCAAAATAGTATGTGGAAGTTTTTTTTATTGACAGAATGAGGATCAGAGGCCAATACGAAATAAATTCTTAGAATGCTGCAAAACACAAAAATCTGCTTTGAAGAAAGCAGCTTTAAACAAAGCTTCTAAGCTTTCTCTCTCAGATTTTACTGAACCATATGCAAAAGTGCTGTATGTTTAATTACTTGATACGAAGCAAATGTAACATCTGGTAAGAACTTGAATGTTAAATCAAGTTTACCCTTCAGTGTCTAAGCTATACATTTCTGGATTTTTTTTTAATTACAACCTGAACCAGAAATATTGTCCTGAAAAAAAATGTCAGCATGTTGCTTGGGAAAAACAAATTTTAAGTGAAAATTATTTCAACAAACAAAATTTTAATTGCTTAAATTTGTAGATGACATGCTTCATCTTGTGTTTAATCATTATACTTAGGGCTTTTATTTTATTGTTTTGTTGGAAGTATTTGAATTTGTTGTTACAAAGGGCATTGTTATTTTAGACCAGATTAGAAATAGTTTAATGTATTTGATAGACATGTATGAAGTAATAAATACTACAATAAACTGAAAATGCCTATAAAGTTGGTATAAGAACTTCATTAAACATGTATTTTTAAATGAATGACAGATTTCTTACCCATTTTCTAGTAAATCTTGAAACAGAATTTCATTTTGTGAAATCAGCCAGATACATGACTAATCAGGCTTCATCTGAGTGCTGCAAAAGCTGAACAATGAAAGCATTTGAATACTAAAGATCTGAGCTCTTACTTTTTTAGCTATTTAGTGAGTAGCATGTGAACACAAATCATGGGAAATTTTTGATTGCTCAGAAAAAAGCCAACCAGTTTTTAGTACCAAGGATCAAAAAGAGAACCAGTGGAAACAAGATCCTTTGAGTACCCATATTTGAACTGGAGTCTTGCAGTTTGCTGCATGTATGGACAGGATTAGTGCAGTCTGTAACAGACTGAATTTAATTGGGGTCTATCTAGACCACTGTTACTCCTTCTGTGACTCCAGTTGGCACAAAGGAGAGTAAGGAAAATTCATTTGTATATTTTTATGCTTAGGTTGGGTCTCTTTGGAAGTGAGGAGGCAACCTCAGTTGCAGAAGGTGAGAAAGTTAAACTGGGATTTGAACCTCAAATGGCAAGAAGGATGTATGGGTAGGATTTGAGGAAGGATGCCAAACTACGAGGGTGATAGAGAAGTAGAGAGAAATCCAGAATGCAGAGAGTAGGGCTATAAGATAGGAATGGAGGCTGAATAGGCTATGAACATAGATAAGAAGAAAAACGGATGTCCTGGGAATAAAGAATGAAAATGGAATTCAGGAGATGTCTGGGCCGGTGCTGGGATGGAGAGGGAGAAGGTCAGGAACATTAGGGGACATGTTGGGGCTGGAAGTGGGAGGTTTGCAAGAGGACAGGTTAGGGAGGAAATGTATGTAGCATTTAGGTTTCTTTACAAATTTGGCACTGAACCAAAGCACAGACATACAAATATGAGAGTATATTCTAATTGCTTTAAAGATCTTAGATCTGGAACTGGCCCAACTGTGGGCTCAGGGTGATTTCACAACTTACAGGGTTTTTTTTCCCATTTTTAAACTTGAAAATAATTTCTAAAATATATCCCACAAAGCTTTAGGTTGGTATAGTCTGCTTTATGAAATTATAAAATTACAAAAATGGATTTTCATTTTGTATAATTTTCGTAGGACTTTCTTTGTAAGATAGATTATTTTTATTTACTTGCTTGGCATTTTTTTTTATTAACAAGTTTAATACTAGGATTTGCCTCTTCTTGAAAGGGTAATTTTACAAATGTAGTCTTCTAATGTACTTCATTGTTCAATTATCTTTTGAAGGAGTAGTGCTATACATCTCAGGTTGTGTAGATGGGCAGTATATAGTTCCTCCATTCAAAAAAACGGTTGCCATATNTATTTGCTTCAGTGTCCAGACTACATGATTTTACCATTAAATCTTTATGTTTGCTCTCTGATATGCATATTTTGACATGTTATTATATCATCATCCACTACTTGAAAAACAAGCTCCTGTGATTAAAAAATCTTTCAAACCTTACAAAAGAGAGCTCAAGTCCCTGTCTGAGTATTCCCTCTTCTCCTTTAATCTAGAAATAATTTTTTTGATAACTATTATGTTACTGCTTTAGCAAACTTCAGGCACCAATTGGTCAACCTAATGGCAGAGAGACATAAAGGAATTGAGACCTCATTCTACGTGATTCTTACATGTGGGATTTTTTTCATTGGCTCAAGCTGTAATTTCTCTTTGATTGCCAACTTTCATTCTTCTGTGAGATTACAACTACTCTTTCATTACATCAAGTTTGCTAAAATTTCTCAACGGAGAAAAATCCTGCAGACCCACATTCCACTGTTTTTTTTTGGTTTTTTTTGTTTTTTTTCCATAATAGTAGTATAAAAGCATAGAGTGGTTTTGTGTTTTTTTTTCTTTTTTTGTCTTCCCTCAGATAAAGGGCATCTAGGCAGATAAAGGAATGTATTTCAGCACATTGTGTTACATGACTCTGTACATACATGCACACACACTTGTGCTGAAATAGTAGCCAAGAAAGCAGAGATACTATCTGTCCGAGTAAAAGCAAATACGACAAAGAAACTCTCAATGATGCTATGGTGAAGGAGTTACTAGTGAGCAGTGCAGTAAGATTAAAAGAAAACTGACCTGTCATAACCTTGGCGGTGCAAAACAGATCATGCTCATGTAAGCTGCTTCAAATTTCCAAAACAAAGGATAAAATTTCTTTCTGAAGTTACTGCTCATGATTGGGTTGAGAAGCATGCTCTGAAAGCACCCAGCTGATTGAGTAGAATCATCAGAGAACTACAGACTTCTCCACCAAGTATAGAAAGTAGGTACAGAGAAGTATGGATTGTCTCTGTTCATGCATGTTTCCAGTGTGTCAGCTCAGTACAGTACACATCATTGAAGCTCAGAGTGGTTGAAGGTCTGAGGCTGTATACAGGAAGGCATTGCTGTTTGTTTTGTGTTGAGGTGGAAGGTGCAAATTGGTTGTTGAGAGTCAATAAATATAGCTAATAATTAAATTTGTGTATTTAATTGTGTTGTTGGCTGAATGACATGTATCTTCATGAAGACATAACTCATTTTGGAACAAAGCATTGTAAACAATGTGTATACCAGAACAAATTTAGTGTCATGTCTGCAGCCAGTCATGTGCAAAGTGTGGAGAATTCAAGAGTGCTGAAATACTTTTTGTGTGGTAAAATGAAAACAGGAACATAGAGTCAGGAAATAGTGGTGAAAGTATCAGCACTTGAAAAGCATCCCTAAGCAAAAATGACTGGAGTAGTCGATAGTAACTGGCATTTAGCAGCTTGAGTGCAGTAACTCTGTTTGAGAACAAATGTCATACTATTCTTAAAAAATTATTTTTAAAAGAAAAACTTTTCATGAGCTCAGTAAGCAGAACTTCCAAGCTCTGCTCATGCAGTGCAGAAACAATCTTCATGCCTTGGACTATTTACGCATAGATGGATGTCTACAGAGTGATTATCAGGGACATCCTAATGACACCTGTTTGTTCTGTTCAAATTAATTCCAGTGAAAATTGCTCCCTCTTTGTGCCTTAGAAACATTCCTACATCTGAAATCCTCAGGGAAAATATTTGCAGTAATCCCCTTGTTTTTGCTAAACTCTCTCTATCCCACCTAAAGATTAGGTGCTAAATAGGGTGGAATTGTGTTGCAACTGTTACTTGACAGATGACAGCTAACACAACAGCCATGCTGGGTTAGAGTAAAGGCTTACCTGGCAATCCAGCAATTTGTTGTGAAGTGGCTTCAGTGTGAGAAGTACCATCTTGTATTTAATGGTTCTCAAAGGACTTCTCTGCTGCAAATTGTTCAGTATTTTCTCAAACGAGTGTTAATTTTTAGCATCCACAGCATCTTATGGTAAGGAATTCCACAGCTTTCATGCATGAAGAGCGATTTATATTTGTTCTCATTCGGCATCATTAGATGACTTCTCATTCATTTGTTGGAAAATACAGTTGATTCCTTTCTCAAATCTCCATTCTTATTATGTGACAGGCCCCTTATTTCTTCCTTTTCATTATACCATCTCTTTTCCAAGCTGTAGAGTCCTAGCTTGCTTAAGTGATTTATTCCATACAGTGCAGTTGTGTGATAGCGTGGTGTTACTGGATGTCAGAAGTAACTCTTCCTACCCTTCTCTGATGGTCTGACAGTTCTGTTCCTTGTGAGGTGAGGTACTAGAATGGTTGTCAGCGTTCAGTAATGCAGGTGACAACATGGAATTGCAAAGTGACACAGTGAGTTCTGTGTTACTTATTTCTTCCACAGTCATTTCCAAAATGTTTATATCATGCATTAGTTAAAACTGAACCAAAGTTTTAATGGTTTCATCGAGTATAGTAATTCCCAAGATCTCACTTACAAATGAAAAGAGTCAGCTAGGAGTTCATCATTTTATGTATATCATCAGGATCATTTTTAAAACCTGTGATTTACTTTGCATATATCTCTTTTGAATTTCATACGTTATTTAATGCTAAGATTCATTAGATTTTCTCCTGTTCTTCACCTAAGTTTTCAGCTTTCTAATATTGTAGTATTCCATCAGCAAACTTTTTTACACCTTATTTTTGAGATTGTCTGTTAAGTAGAATCAATGAATAAAATAGATGAAGTACACTTCTAAGTGGAATATTATTTGTCACTTTTAACTACCTTATAGTGATTTTCTAAAAATTATACTTCATTTCTGCTTCTTGAGAAGGATCTGTGATTCTGACTGACTGTGGAAGTTATTACACCATTGTGGTCTGACTTTTCTTTATATCTTTGGGTATGGAAAAAAGCAGTGTAGCTGATACCCATGATATCTCAAAAGAGTGCACCACTGATATCACTGATGTTTAATGCCACTTCTCCCTATCACTTGTAAACACCTGGTGGTGAAGAGGGAGGACAACATTTTATTAATATCTCTCCAATGAAAAGACTTCAGTGCATACATTTGTGTACCAAGAAGGAGATTCACATTGATCTAACACTTTAAAAATAAGGAAAATAAGGTATACTGTAATAATTTGATTCTGCATTAACAACATATTCAGAAAAGCCATTGACAGAGTTTTCTACCTCCTGTGTTCTATTGTCATTATAATATTAAATTTTCCTAATGACGTTTCAAATACAGGTTACAATAGTTACATAGATAACCGTACTAATACCTATTAAGGTCTTCAAAATACAGTACTAATTTTTGAAATTTATACTTGTAATGAACATAACTAGGATATATTCCAATTTTGCTTATTTTTGAATCATCTAAACTTACTTTTTCATTTTTCTTTTAGGTATAGACAAATGCAGCTTGGCACAGAAAGCAAAGTAGCTGAACTTCTTCACCAAAGTAAGTTAAAGTCCTTTGAAACGGAGCATGTTCAACTCATGCAACAAGAAACAGCTAAGAATCTTTCACAGTGCCAAATGGAATGTGAGAAATACCAGAGAAAGCTGGAGGTATGTTATATAGAGACACTTTACAGGGCATTACATAGTTGTTTTCAGTGACAATGTAAAGTGGAAAAGCTTGGGGGAAAAGTAACAACGTGGCATGGCTGAATTAGTATCTCTACCAAATTCTGCACAAGCAGGGTCTAATGACAAAGCTTACTATGTTTGATCAGTTTAATGGAACACAAGACCACAGGGAGAGGAAAAAGCAAAACAGTCTGTCATGAGAAGATGTTAAAGACAGTACCTGATTGATGTGGGGTATATTTATCTGCTTGTGTCACAAAGCTGCTTATGTCAGTCTGTGTGAGAATTGTAGGGAGAGAAGACAGTTTCACCAAAACAAGTAAAGTGAATTCAGTATCATTATTTGCAAAGAGAATCTGTAATAGCATTTTTACATAATAAAATACTTTTTATTGATACACAAATCTGGAATACATTTTTCACAGCTAAAAAAGTCAAGGTGAGCATAATGTATACAACATTGAAAAGACCTAACCTTGCCAGTCCTAGCATAATGGGTTACCTTGGCGGGGTGCTAGACACCCACCCAGTCACTTGTTCCTCCTCCTGAAGAGGGGAGGGGGTGAGGTAAATAATATTATAAAGAGCATGGGTTGATACAAAGATAGGGAGATCACTTGCCAATTACCATCATGGGCAAAACAGATTTGACCTGGGGAAAACTAATTTCACCTAATACCCATTGATATAGGTTGGATGGTGAGAAACAAAGACAAAAAGTAAAACATCTTTCCCCGCTCTGTTCTCTTTTATTTTAACTTCCCTCCTTCCTTTTTGACCTGTACCTCCCCTTTCCAGAGCAGTGCAGGGAGGAATGGGAAATAGGGGTTCTAGTTTAGGGGTTCAAGTCAGTCCATAACAGCTCCTCTCTGATGGTGTTTCCTCCTCACATTTTCTTGTCCTGCTTCAGTGTGGATCCTCCATGTCCCGCTGCTTCCTTCAGGAGAAATTCTCCTATTTGGGCTCTCCACAGGTTGCAGTGCCTTCTGGGGATGTCCACCTGCTCCAGCATGGGGTCCTCTCCAGTGTGGACATCTGCTTTGGTGTGGTCTTCCATGGTCTGCAGGCAGGCAGCCTGCTTCACCATGGGCTGCAGAGGGGATCTCTGCTCTGGCAGCTGGAGCACCTCCTCCCCTCCTTCTCTCACCTCAGTGGCAGCACCATGACTCTCTCTCTTTTTTTCCCTCACTCCTCACCGCCATGCAGCATTTTTGTGCTTTATTAGATACAGTTTCCTTGAGGTGCAGCCCCCTTGGCTGAGAGACACAGCCTGGGCACCTGCAGCCAATGCACTTGTTGTGTGGGCTTTAACCTTTGGGCCTGTTTATCTCCACAGGCTTAGAATTTATTGTCTTTCAAGCATACATATGCTATCCTGTTCACTTATTTTAATCTTGGAAGTGTGAGTATTCCACAGGGAAAACTTACTTGAAAACAAAATTTCTTCACCTGTCCAAAGTTAGTCCCAAAAACATATCACAGAGTCCTATTTATGAGATTTAAATGAGATTGGTAGTGTATGTTTCAAACGAATGTCGGGATACAAACTGGACAGGACAGAGGAAAGTGATATCTATGGCAACTTTTGTTTTTTGGGGGAAGGATGCCAGTCTTCAGGTCCCCTCCTTTCTAGTGCTGGACCTGCCTTAGTTGTTTATGAAAAGGAACTATAGAGTGGAAACAGAATTAGAGAGCTTCAGATAGACTGTAATTTCTTGTTTTGTCTGTATTGGGACATTCAGATCCTGGCTGATGAGGTTAGTTGTGGTCACAAGCACTGGGAGTGCCACATTTGCTAAACTTAGAGGTTGCTAAACAGATTTTTAATTGCACAGACATGTCTAAACTTGGAGAATGTAGTTCGATTTGAGTTATATTTTAATTTTCTTTGTGGAAATTTTTTGATCTGACAATAACTCAAATATTTGGCATTCAATTCTACTAACACTTGGCACTTCTTTTTCTCTTTAGAGAGACACTTTTAAATTCTTTCACTAAGAAATATGCACTTAAGTGCTCTTTCATTAAGAAATATTCTTGCAGAATTTAAATATTTGATGTCTGAAGCTTTTAATTTTGTTCCTTTTGACTGAATTCCTGGGGGTTTAAATTTTTTTTCTTATATATAGCATTAATGTACTAAGGTTTTTTCCTTACCATTACAGGTTTAAATTTTTTTTCTTATATATAGCATTAATGTACTAAGGTTTTTTCCTTACCATTACAGGTTTAAATTTTTTTTCTTATATATAGCATTAATGTACTAAGGTTTTTTCCTTACCATTACAGGTTTAAATTTTTTTTCTTATATATAGCATTAATGTACTAAGGTTTTTTCCTTACCATTACAGGACATTGGTCTTTATTAATAGTGTAGTCACTAGTATCTTGTGGCTCAGCTACAGCTTTCCGACTCTTGCTTTTATTTAGGGCATAGAGTAGTTTCTTCTGCTAAACTAGGAAACAGATGTTTTATATGTTGCCCAGTTTTAACGTATACATTTATTTCTTCTGTGACAATAGACTGAACTTTTTATATTCAAGTGGCTTGTTTCTTTAAGCATTGTGCATTCTTTCGTGGTTTCGACAGTGACCCTAGTGCTCTGTACACTATGCATACATTTCTGTATCTCCAAATCTATATTCACTTGTCATTCTGAATGTGATTTTTACTTAGTCAGTTAGTATGAAATTTAACAGCAGTACCTCTTTGTTATTACTTTACATGTTTTGGTGGGATTTTTTCTGCAAAGTATGTAGATTGCTACTTTACATACCAAGGATTTTCTTACTCCAGTTTGGTGTGTATTTATTTGGTCAATGTTGTTTCCTATTATCAAGCACTTATCAAACTTAAATTATTATACAAGCCTTCATAGCTTTTACTTTTGAATATGAGGATTTTTTTTTTTTTTAAGCTTAGTGGATTAAATATTTACATAATTCTTGAATGTTGATGGCATATTACCTTTTATTAATAAGTAAGTAATAAGACAGGTATAGCTTTAATGGCAAATTTTTATATTTACAGTCTGCAAAGGAATCTTCATAAACTGATGACTGAAATCAGAATCCAGTTAAAGCAACAAAAATTATTGCATTTACACTATTTTGACTGCTGTGTGTGAATTTAGTTGTTACCTGGCTTTTCCTAAGTTTCCTTTAAAATTCTTGTAGCTTTTTCAGACAGCTGCTTAGAATTACTAAGGCCTCAGCAGATAGGCCTTAGTAAGATTTAAGTTTTAATCTGATCTAAGAGTTTAATCTGTGCAAGATATTATTGAAAGAATAACTGCTTTTTAAAGTATTTTAATCTTTGCTGCGCAAAACTTATATCAAATATTTAATATCATACTGGTACACATTTTACATGTAGTATATTTTGCCTATTTCAAAAATCACTGTAATGCTAAATCCCTGATCTTTCCATTATTCATTCTCACAGGTGCTTACAAAGGAATTTTATAGTCTTCAGTCTTCTAGTGAAACCCGTATTATTGAGCTTCAAACACAAAATTCTGAGTTTCAAGCAAGACTAGATACTTATGAAAAACTTGAAAAAGAGCTTGATGAGATAATACTGCAGACAGCAGAAAGTAAGTTCTGTCACAAGTTGTTTTTATCTGTAGGTGTTTCTGGCATTACGATATCTTTTTTCTTGTGATGCTTGGAAAGTACTACAGTGCCTATCATTCTTCATTGTGCCTGACAAGTAAAAGGCAGTAATTATTTTGATAGAAAATAGTAATGGCAAGTTTCTAAGTGTACCTGTGAATGTATATCAACCATCCATATGTCTAAGTTTGTGCTTATTGAAAATCATCTCAGTATTCAGTCATTTCTCTTTTCCTTATTCTAATTATCCATTATAATTAGATACAGTCTTTAGGATTCTTCTATTATTTAAGTACATTTTAAGTGTCAGGAAGCCCTCTTTGTTTGCAGGTGAATACAGGTTTTATATTTCAGTACAGTGATTAATGTTAATTTTTTAACTAATTGGAAGGAGGAAAAAACTCTTCCTTCTGTTGAATTAATAATAATTAGACATTAATAGTTGCTTGTGGCAGGTCAGTCTGTTCCAAGTACTAAACCATGGATTAAATTCATACCTGATTACTCTTGAAAATTTTGTCTCTCATTCACAAAAATTAAAATGTTCCCAAACACAGTAAAATTTGTGTAAAATCTCTCTTCATTCGGTTCTCAGCCTAAATCAATCCACAAAGCAATTAATTTCTAACTTGAAACTCTGACTCTAATCTTGAAATCTTCTAGCCAGTGTGTAAACAGAGTAGGACATTCTAAAATTTCAGACTAATTCAACTGTCTTCTCCTTTTCTCCTTTCCTCCTTCAAACAATAGTCAGAATTTATAAAGTACTCTGTATAGAAGATTATTGCATAAGGTTTATATATAAAAGTTTTATAAGCTTTATATATATAAGTGGTGTCTAGCAAAGTGTGCATTGCCAAGATGCAGTGATGTTATGGTATCTTTAGTAACCAGACTGCACATGCTTTATTGATTTTGTGCACTGCAACCTGTACGTAGAATGGCCTGACTACCCAAAGGTTCCAGTATGACCATAAGCATGTTTGCTGTATACATGCTTCTGTTTTAGTCAGTAACAGGTTTTTTGAAGTGTGTATATATAAAAACTTGCCTAAGGAGTGTTTATGTATTAACACAGAATTTTTGGACGTCACCTTCATTTTCTCCAAGGAGAAGGTAGAGTTAAGAACAGTGGTTTTTGTTTACACTGGTTTACATTTTCTTATGCATCTTGGGACAGCAGTAAAGTTTTTTACCAGATCATTCTTAACCTCTTCTTAAATATCTATTTTAATTACAGTTTACATTCTATGCTACAGAATGCTGAAGAAAGGAAAGTTTCCAAGTGAACTGTTCTTTTAAAATATAATTACTTTATTTTCTGATTTCCTTGGAAAAAGAAAGTTATAGCTTAATGTTATTTCAATATGCTTTCTATTTAATAACGAACTTACTATTTCACTGTATTTGATATAGAAAGTTAAGATTAATACTAATTAAGTCTAGTATCCTAGGGAAAACAGAAGAAACAAAGTATTAAAAAAAAAAAAAAAAAACACTTTGAAGGAGGAGACAGATATACTTCCTCCTATGTCTCAAAATATGCCCTGATAGTTATATGTCATGAAGAGCTAAAGGTAGGAAAACAACTGAAAGGAAATACAACTATTTTTCAAATAGAATGTGTTATGGAAATACTTCAGTCTGTGTTTCGGGGAATATAATTTAG
>VZTT01048988.1:18230-30832 GCA_013400855.1 Buphagus erythrorhynchus
AAAAAAAAAAAAAAACCAAAACCAAAACCAGAAACAAACCAACCCCAAAAAAGTAAGAGTAATTCATGGAGTGAAGGCCTTATTAATAACAATTAATATATTACCTGGCATATACATAAGGTAAAGATTTTCAATTTTTTTGTGTTTTATGGGACATGGGAATTACAGTACATTATGATAAAATAATTCTCCTGCTGGCTGCAAAAGCACCACCAAGCAGTCAGTGTGAGTCACCAGCAAAAGCCACAGAAGTCAAATAAACATATGATGCATTGCTTCTATGTGGGAAAGCCTAATGTGTGGAGAAGACAAACATTGAGGTCCCTGTCTGGTGGAAGACAGCATTGCTGTATCAATGGAGATGACTGAGTTACTGAAAAGTGGACCTGACCAGGAATTAAACTTCACAGGGTAATTTTGGAGATTTCTGCTGTGTTGAAGGTGAAAAATAAATGAGAATTTTAAAAACGGGATGTGTAATCCAGCCCTGCCACCCACCCTATTATAATTTTTTTTTTGGCTATGCATCAAAAATCATATATATATTACATAGTACACAATGTATTATATATATTACATAGTACACAATGAATTACATATATAATTACATATCTCTATCTATATATAGATAAATAGATAGATATATAGGTATAGATATAGATATTTATAATCAAAATACAGGTAACTTTCATGGCATTTTTTCAAGGGTTCCAGTTTCTAAGTGACTTCTGATAGAGCTCTAGATCAGGCTGTTGGAAAATATATGAGACTACCTATGCAACTAAACAGGCCGAATCTGCAAAAAGAAAATTGATTGGTGTAGTTCAGTTTTGATATTAATGAAACAAAAATTGAGATTACAGAAGTCACAATAAAGGCACATGGCTCTGCAAGTCAAAGATGACCTTAAAGCCACAGGTGGACCCCCACATTGAGAGGAGACTTTTGGTAACTTAAAGTTGTCACACTGATTCTTCTGGATTTATGACCTGGAGTCAGCTCAGCTTGGACCTCAGCTTTTTGTCCATAAACCCACAAGATGGACGTGCCACAATACCCACAGACATGCATTAGAGTGTTAATAAAAGCCATTAAAAAATAATAGGTGAATATACACCCATATTTTAATCGGGAGCAGGAACTCCTAGGAAATTCAAAATTGCACAGTGCACTGGGCATCTGTGGCAAAACAATGCACAAATTCAAAATCTGGTGTAGTGAATGAATTAAAGAGGAAAAAAAAGGCCAACCTCCCTCCCAAGGATATATAACCAACCTGCTGGAAAACACACTTTGATTGCATCTGGAGCAGAGGCAGGCTGGGGCACCAGGGGAGCTCTGGGCAGGCTGCAGCTCCTCCTAACACGCCATGGAGGGCTCAGTGCAGCCTTGAGCCCCTGGATAAAGCTTTCCTGCACTATTCCTGCAGCTTAAACTCTTCAAGGGGACACCTCCTTTACCCCCCGATGCAGGAAAACACATCACAGGCACCCAGCCTGGGTGAGGGAGTCTGAGGTCACAAACCAAAAAAGAGCTGCCTCTCCCAGGATATTTGGAGGTTTGAGATCATCTTACCCTTGCCTGAATGGTTTTGATCTTTTTTTTTTTTTTTTTTCTTTTTAAATAGAAAATTTATAGGTGTTATGTATACACATTCACAGGCACACACATTTATTATGATAGCTGACAAGACTGAAAGAGTACAAAAGGAAACTTATTTCTCCACTAAACATGCAGCTTAATTCCTCACGTACATACAAAAAAGAAATATTAAAAATAATATCACTCTTCCCTCCCCCATTAGTAACCAGAGGTTTGGCATTTTGGAAGAAAACTTCCCAAGTACCCCAAGCTGCTTTCTATGTTTAGTGGAGAAGCCTGAGTGCACCACTAAGTCTCTAACTCCACTTGAACTCTTGCACTAAACATAGAGATGGCCCTTTCTTCTCTAAAACATTCTGGGCTACAAGCTGGATGTGTCAGCAATATAGCAGATGGGGAAAATGTATACAAGTATATTAATTTTGTGGCCCAGATTTATGCAGAGCGCATATTTCCACAGATTTTGTATAGGATTTAAAATCTTGCTTTAACCCTTACTAGATAAATGTGAAGCTTGGAAAGATCAAAAATGTTTGTAGAGTGAGGGAATGGAACAGAGAGGGCTGCTGCTGTCACTGCTTGCTTTGGTACCTGATTTACAAAAATTTTCTATGTGCCTCTGTTTACTTGCTCTGAAATATTTATATTAATTCTAGCAGTCTCACAATGACTTTGCAAAGTTTAATTAGCTCATAATTAATTAGCTTCTTAAAGCTTCCTAGCTGAAAGCACAACTGGATGAGGCAAGCTAAAAAAAAGAAAGAATTTTTTGACTTTTAATTTTTTTGTTCTTTTCCGGGTAGATCTACTGATGTGCCTGCATGTTCACAAATATTCAGGTGAGCCTTTTTATTCCCTCGAAACCTCCCAAAAACAGAAAGGCTGTGCACAGCAGGGTGGAGAAGTATTTCTGAGAACATTCATACCAGATGTGTGCTCATGACCCATCCTGAAAAATCTCTTTTCATTGTCTGCACAATGATTTGTCAACGAGTTATAACTGCTCATGAATTATTTGCTAAAGGAAAAAATAAATTCCCTGATGGCTTTACAGGATGGTCTATACATACTTTTCCAAGTGCTTTAATCATACTTTAGAAGTGAATGAAGCCACGTTGGTGCTAAGTTTTGAGATATATCTGTGTCTAGGATGGGGTGAATCAATTAATTCTTACTGTGGTTTATGGAGAAACACTAATGAGGGCAACATTTTTTTTTTTCCTGAGGTTTACTAGGTAAAGAGACTTGTAAGTATGACTGTAATGCTATTATAAAGTAAATACTTGTAACACTGAGCATTCTATGTAAATACCAAGTACTACAAAGCTTACTGAAGTGCTCTACAACCTCAGGCATCTTCTGTGTAAAAAACAGAGGCAACTTTCAGATTAGCACCTGGTTTATCTTTATTTTTTCTAACAGAAATTGTTCTTGCTCATAACAGAGGGGTAGGAACAAGATCTTTAATGTTCTTTCCAAATCAAACCATTCTGTGATTCTATGGTTCCATGATTTCTGAATTTTACCCAGAAAAATTTCATTTTGAGTCATGTTGTGCACAGGTAACACTCACATGCACAAATATTTTTTCTGTTTATTTTGTGTTAAAATTTTTCTTTATGTCATTATATACATGCCCACTTTATGTACCTTTTTGTTCAAACCAATACAGCCAGAGAAGGATAGAGACTGTAAATTATCTTTTACATTTAACTCGTCCCCAGAACATCGTGGGACTTAATGACTGATACACAGTGGAAGTGACAGACAGGAAAACCCTGTCAACCCTCAGGTCCAGAAGATAAGCTAAATATTTTCAAATAATTCATCATGCCTGGCATCATAAAAGTGGCTCAGTTCATTAGGTGAATAATTCCCTGTGAATTTTTAAAACAAATTCCATGCAAGCAATGCACAAAAGACCAGTCTAAGCCATACATTACAATATTTCTACAGAAAATTTGACAGGCTCAAGCAAAAAAATATTTGTATTGACTGAAAAGCTGCATTTCTGTAGTACCTTATTCAATAACTCAGGAGAACATACAGCGAGCTATCTGCAGGATAGATTTTTTTCCCCTCCAGATGTCTCTTTTTCCTTCCAGAAGTTGCAGAGCATTGGACAAGCAGTAACAGATGATGAACACATGCATAACTACAAATGGGCAAGCTGATTGTTTTCAGAATTGGTATAAACATTTGCTCTTGGATTGAGATTTAGCCCATAGCAAATCTTTACATTCTCGTTATAAACCTCTGACAAAAAGAGCTTCTAATGAAAACGCTGACAGTGTGAAAACGTGGTTATGGTCAGGAAAACAAATGGGTAAAAAGTGGCATTTTGTAGTTCCATATGTATACTTCATCAGGGAAGTCTTTGCTAAGTTTACACTTCAAAGCTAAAGCTTGATGATAACTGCTTCTCTTACCCTTTCTATTTAAGGCCCCCAAACCTAGTTCTATTACTGCTATCTCCTGCACTAAAATTGGAAAAATAAAACCACCAGGGGCTGGGATATGAACTTTGCTGAGAGCTCAGTGAGAGAGCCAGCAGCTGGATTTTTAGCATCTCTTTTATTTTTGATTGTATAGATAATAGTAGAGTCTAATCAGGACACGGACTCGCTGCGGTAGGGTGTTACAGACTGAAAAAAAAAAGGGGAGAGAAGCAGACATGGAGAAGAGAGCTGCACTGTGTGTCTGAATGGGGGTTATGGAAACTTGGTCTGTTTGCCTAAAACAGCCCCAGACACTCCATGCCCACGCCTTGCTGGCTGTTCCACGGCCACAGAGCAGCACAAGAGGAGAGGGAGATGCTTATAAAATCTATTTTATCCTTGTTCATCACAGCACAAGCAAAGTGCAGATTAGTAGGTGATAATAGCATAAAAATGTAGCTTTACAAGCACAGAGCATTTGAATGTTTTTTGGGACGAGGCACTGAAATAGGCGCTGTCTGACAGAGCACTTAAGTCTTTCTTCAACACCACCAGGGCTTCCTAGGCAACTATGGAATAAAAATAAAGGATAAGACAAGATAGAAAATATAGGACAATATAAGAAATATAAGACATAAGATAGAAAGAAAAAATTAGAACCCCTAACCCAAGCTTTTAAGAAACAGGAATGTCAAACAAACTTGGGGCTGATAACCAGGAGGAAATTGGACACGGTGGTGCAAGAGGGTGACTCCTCTGGAGCCAGCAAGAGTTCTAGTGGGTGATGCAAATTATATTGCAAAGAGACAGAGGAAATGTTCAGCACAAGGACAGGGTTATTGGAAGGGGTGCCTTTCATGGAATCCTAGAATGGTTTGGGTTGGAAGAGCCCTTTGAGAGCATCTGATTCCAACACCCTGCTATGGGCAGGGGCATAAAATAATTTTGCATAAAGCAAATTGAATTGTAGCTGAATTTCAGGAGGAACTACTGACAGCAGGAGTTCCTGTGGCACTGGAAAATCCTCCCACTGCCACAGACAGTAAACAAATGCTCTGCTCAGAGAGGCTTCACTGGCTTGTGGGATAATGAACATGGAATTATATCATTGCAACAATATACACCCGCTGAATTTGACTCCACTTGAAGAGATGAGAGCTCTTAAGTTGCTACGTTGAAAACAATTTAATTGAACCTTGCTAATTAGAATATAACAAGTAGTTAAAAATTATGCAATGTTTTAAAAATGTTTTAATTAATTTGAAATTCTGATGGCAAATTAGTAAATGTACGTCAGTGTCTTCCTCTGCTTGACTCAATACATCACAGGAAAAAAAAAAAGATATATTTCTCAATAGGGACACTGAGAAAACATACACAAGTAGAAAATAATAATGTAGAGTAAGGAATAATTAATTAATTCAAGCTTCAAGATAAGATCACTGTGTCCTGCTGACCCTACATGTTAATCAGTTGATTGATTAATTGCTACAATCATAATAATTATAGGTTATAAATCTAAATACATTTAATGATAGTTTACACTTAGAATAAAAATGTCTTTTATGTCTGCTTATCTTCATCATTTCTTGAAGCCTAGTCATATTTTTTGTTTGCCATAAATAAACCTGAAGCATTTTTAGATGTTATCTTTGTGATGAGGTAGGTTTAGACTTCATTCATCTGATCAGCAATATTTTTCTGTGTGGCCTCCACATCCTGTCTAATGAAAAATATGTTCTTGGGTGAGAAACAATTGATTATGTGCAGTAACTAATACAACTTCATCAAAAGCTCATCCTTAATTGAAAGACAAGGGGACATAGCAATGAGGCCATTGTATAATTACAGGCTGTCTTTAACCAGAAGAGTTTTACATATTGAATGATTCTCCTGCTGCACAAACTCAGTCTGAGGTGAAACAGTGAAGCAGATCAGCAGGACAGAAAAACAGTTTTTAAAAAGAATGCAAAGAAGATCAAGAATTCTGTTGATTTCTGATGTATAGAAAATAGAGAACATCTTGACATCTGCATCATCCTTGAATTTGTGCGTTCTCACTAAACTTAATCGTCCTTTATGTCTGCAGTAAAGGAACAATGGAGGTCCTTGTACCTCAATTGGCACAGCTGAAATCCTTTTATTTTAACCAAAAAGTACACGTGAAAAAGAAAAAAGAGCCACTCAGTTAAATCTGAATGCACTGTTAGGGAGTAGATCTGAAGTTACTAAGGCCTCAGTCAGTAATGAGGTGTTTCAGTAGGAGTGGCAGGTAGAAGTTGTAGTTATAATTGTACTCTACAAATTCCATGGATAAAACCTCCTCTTCCTATCAGTGCCATCCTGATTAACAAGTCCTGTCACTGAAAAATGTCAGGAAACCTTAAATAATTGTGAGTTTTAAATTTTTTGAAAGAAAATTATCTGGTAAAAATACAGACATTGACACCAGTTTTCATGACCATTTTCAATTGAGCAGTTCTAGAAATTTTGGATTCTTCATTTGTAGAGTTGGTATCCACACACTGCTCTGCAACTCTCATTTTGCAGAGATATTTGTTAAATAAATAATGCTAGGTTAGGAATGATAGTATAAATATTTTAAGGAGCCACTAAAGCATTAGGAAAAAAAAAAAAAGACAAAAAAAACAAAACAAAGCAGGCAAATTCCAAGTGAATGAACTTTTACTGTCTTCAAAGGGTTACCTGACCTTCTACTTTTGCAGCTTGCTTGTCTCAAAGTTAAAGCAAAGGAAGAGATAACAGTGAAACTGTGCTATAAAAATAAATTACTATCATGAATATTAAGCAAAAAGGATATAATAAACATGACTGCTTACATGATTCTGATTTATTGATACTGATTTGCTGTAAATTATCACACAAAATACTCGTTTTAGTTGTTCAGGAACATGTGCAAAATAAAGCTTAGTGGACATTTCCCAAGGACCTTGACATCTGTCGCTGGATTCATACTGGGGAATCTTGATGCCTCTTTTTCTGGTAAGGATGCAGCAATATATTTACTTTTCCTTTCCATGGATTTATCTAGTTTTAATTTTAGCTGCCTGGTTTCCTTAAACTCTCTCTTTTAACTGTGCACAGTTTTTAAAAACTACTATCATGGAGGTTCAGCTCTGACACAGTGGAACAAATCCAGCTGCAAAATCTCCTAAAGGCTGTTCATGCTTGTTCTGTTAAATACTGCTCACTTTTGAGTCAAGAGGTTTCATTACTATATTTATGAACCTCTTGGCACCAGGAGTTGGGATTTCCCAGTGCTAAGCATTAATGCATTTTGCATCACTCTTTAGCACTGGGAACTCTGGATCCCAGGTGCTGAGGGGTTAAAGACATTAAAAAAAAGGTGCAGATCCTCATTTCCAGACAGAAATCTTTAATGCATGTGAGTGTGGGGGTGGTCTGAGCAACTTTCAGAGAGCACAGGTAGCAAGCAGGCTGCCACAGCCACCAAGGGATCTCAATGTGAACATGGCTATATTCTGCATCAGATATTTGTTATCCAAATTGATGGAAAGTATCCTATCTGAAAATAGGATTATTCTTCTTTAAACTTAAAGCCTGCTTTGTGCTTATGTAGCTTATATCACTTCATGACATGGTGTGTTATGTCAAACCTAAGATTATTTTTGGAGATTTCTGAGACAGAATCTACTTCATTTTGCCTGTCATCAGCCTAAAGAATGTGCCAAAAGACCCCTTTTTATTTTTTTGAAGCAGCGATTCACAAATACCATCTGAACTAAAGCGCAACTACTGCTTCAAAGCTAACACACANAAACACAGATCCTGAATCAAATTCTAACATCTCCTAAAGTGGCTACTCATCACGGTTTATTATTTCTCTGTGGAAAATTTCTCTCTCCACAGTGGGCTAATTTTTTGTAAAAAAAAAAAAAAAAAAAAAAATTATACACTTAAGCTTTCAGCAGGAATGTGGCCTCATCAGGTGCCCTGATCTGTGGTATAAAGAAAACCAAGCAGCAACCTCAGCTGCAGGGAGTGTGGGTTAGTCCTGGCTGCATGTGAACATCGAGATGCAAATGGAACACAAGCCAGGGAAAGGCTGTTCTAGAAGTGGCACTTGATAGCCCAGAGCTGGAGCTGTACAAAGATGTATAAACCTGCCTGCCAGGCTTCCTGCTTCTCCCAGTTTGGTCTTGTTTGAAAAGGAAATTCAAATAAGAAAATGGAGGGAAAAACATAAATTAAAAAGAAAACAAACAAAAAAAGGAAACTGAAAAGGAAATGAAAAGGGAAAAGGGGAGGAGAGGGGGGAAAAAAGGAAATAGAAAACGAAAAGGAAAAGAAAAGAAAAAGGAAGAAAAAAAGAGCAAGGAAAAGAAAAAGGAAGTGGATGAGAAGAAAAGAGAAAAGGAGGAGGAAAAGAGAAGGAAAGGAAAGGAAAGGAAAGGAAAGGAAAGGAAAGGAAAGGAAAGGAAAGGAAAGGAAAGGAAAGGAAAGGAGAGAGAAAGAAGAAAAAAGAAATGGAAAAAGGAAAGAGAAGGAAAAATGGAAAGGGAGGAGAAGGATACAGAGATGGAAAAGAAAGAAAAAAACCCAAAAGAGCGCAAAAGATAAAGGACCAGAAAGAGAGAAAGAAGAAAATGGAAATAAAAACAAAAAGTAAAAAAGAAAAGAAAAAGAGGAGAAAAAGGAAGAAGTTGCAGCTTGTGCACTCACTGTATTTGCCCTCCTTGTGAGTAGGCACCATGTGGATGTATCAGGCCAATTTCCTCCCTATCCTTCTACTTTCAATGGCACCTACAGGAATTTTGGGAGAATATAAAATGTGCAAATCACATTGGGCTTTAATCCTGGCCACCTCACTCCTCTGTGTGTGCAGCTCTTTCCCTTTGCAAGACACAGTAGTAGTGCCAGCTTGCAAAATATTTCCCTTGCTCCTGGGGCTCTCCTGATAAAGAGCTGCAAACACCAGGGGTTTTGCATGAGCTTCCACAGCTCTGCAGCTCTCAGTCACGTTTTGGGGTTCTAAACCTTTGCAAGTCCTTTCTGGTTGCCCCAGTTCTTCTGGTTGGTATGAGTGAACAACACACAGTCTGATTTTCTGGCCATCTAAGCACACCTCAGTGCTTAGATGTGTTTGTGCTGGAGTGCAGGTTTTTTGTTCCTAGTGTTAGCACTATCACTCAAAAGTGTTGAACAGTGACTGAGTCAGGCCATGAGCTGTTGGTGAGTGAGATGGTGCTCCTGATCCCAACACAATTATCTGTGTAATGTACTACCTTCCCAGGCAATGAAAGCATCAGTGCTGGGGCCAAAATATANGCATCCAAAGATACATCCCTAAAAGTAAAAGCCATGTCTGATGAGCTCCTGTGGCCTCAGGGCCATGCACACACTGACACCCGTTTAGGAAGAGGATGTGCAGCTCCACTCTGTGCTCCCATNGTTTGATTCTGCAGGATTCAAGACAAACTGCATTTTATTTTAATATTGTGGGCAATTCAAATTCCATACCTGTACTATCAGCAGAAGGCAGGATATTCCTGCATCCAAAGATACATCCCTAAAAGTAAAAGCCATGTCTGATGAGCTCCTGTGGCCTCAGGGCCATGCACACACTGNGCCATGCACTCACTGACACCGGTTTAGGAGGAGGATGTGCAGCACCACTCTGTGCTCCCATTCTCACACCATTTCTTACTTTTTTGACTTCCCTTTTAGCTGTTATCTGGTACAGCTGGTGGAGTACAGCTGCTGAGGGTGCTTTTCTGCAGCCACATTACCCATTTTTCCAGCACTACTTTTTCACAGTTTGTGTCCCCCAAGAGACAATATAAATCCTATTAACTTTGAACTCTGGCCCAGCCTTGGTAAGAACACCAGCCTACCCTCACATTGAGATATCAATACTTTCCCAAAGTATTTCAGTTTGCAATTACATTTCCTGTGGGGAACAGGGAAATTCAAAACAGGGAAATTGGGCAGCCAGGCCTGTGTCAAGCAATGCCATGGGGTGATGCTTCCAGGGAAGGGGAGCTTGGATTTCCAGGCTGGCAAATCTGGGCCTGACTTGAACTTGTGTCTTAACTTTTCTCTGTCATTCTGTGTAATTCAGTGAGCATTCTGTGAACAGTGCTGCTGTTACTATTCTCGTTGCATTGATGTATTTTTTTTATGCCCTTTAGTATATTTCTGCTACTGTGGTAAACTCTGAGGTCACTTTTGTGACTATTAGTGACTTGATTCTGCACCTGCCTACTTTGTGGAATTTTTAAAACTTAATTTCTTCTTTCTTCCTTTCTCCATGCCAAACAATTTCTAGAAAATTTCCAGAAAAAATGAGCTGCTGTAACTCCTTTCTGATTGATTATTGCTCAGTGATAAAGGTACAGAAAAAATACGGTTTATGTTACTTAATTTTTCATCCACCAGATTGTCACCCAAATGTTTTTCATAGTCCTAGGTGTGAAGGCTAAGGTTATGCACTTTCCCCTAACTCAGTTGCTTGAAACATTTAGAATGCATAGAAATACTCCATGAAGTTAGTCCCTACTCTGAATACCACAGCTGTAGAAGTCTAGGTCTTCAAACTGTGTACCAGGTCCTCAAATATCTACGTGAGGAGGACCAGAGAACAATTTAGTCGTTCCTTTTTCTTCACATATCATGCTAATCTTTGCTGCTCCAGATCCAATGTGCCACAGAGGTATGGTGCTACTCTTATTTGGAAAGGTGGAAACTTCTGGATCGTAGGAAGGTGTAAGCAGGGAGGAAGACAGCACAGCACAGTGGTGATGACTTTCAGCATGCCCTTCTCTTGTTCTTGGAGGTTCTCCTTCTCCCTCCCTTCCTGGTCTTCTATTCCCATTTTCCCCACCTCACTTCTTCCATTTTTGCACCTCTGAAACTGTGTAACTGGGGCATTATAGGCTGCTTCTCCTCCTGTTATTACTTTCCCCAAGTGGAAGCTTCACTCACAAGCCTCATGAAACATTTTCCCCTCGAACCCAGAGTGCCAATTCTCACTTTGTCAAGAGCTCCAGATAACCCTTAGGAGAAGTTCCTCTCCCTCTGCCTCCCTCAAACACTCCAGGCTATAGGGATCTTGTCACAGTCATTAAAGAGCTCCTCCTCTCTCTTTTCCCCAACCCTTTCCTGCCCAATGTTGTTGCTCAGATTTCTCAGTTTCTCTTTCACCCCTCTCTCCTGCCTGATTTCCTCCATGGGTTTTCCCTTGTGTTAACCCAGAGACAGACTCTCAAATTGGCTTTATTCTTCCTTCTGTCCTTTCATTCATAGAATCACAGGATCATTTTGGTGGAAAAGACCTTTAAGATCATCAAGTCCAACCATTTCCCCAGCACTGCCAGGCCCAGCAGTAACCCACATCCCCAAGTGCCACATCTACACCACTTTTAAATCCCTCCAGGGATGGGGACTCCATCATTGCACTGGGCAGCTATGCCAGTTCTTTGTCCCTACAAAAAGAGTCTCTTAACCACAGATGAAATTTAAATTAGGCTAACAGACTATTTTCCATGCCCCAAAATTAAGTGGAAGAGGAACAAACTGAAACCCCAGTCTTTCTCCATTTGCAAGTGTTTGATTCCATCCCTTGAGAACTAGCAATTGGTGTAAAGCTAACAGAGAGTTTCTGGAGCCTCTGTGATTAATCTGATCATTAGTCACAAATATAAACTACTGCTGTGCAAGTTGAAGCAGGGCAGATGACATTTCCACCAAGCATCCACTTTCCCATAAATGTTAATGCTCTGAGGACCTGCATCCCACGGCAGGTTAAGAATCCAGAAAAAAACTTATAACCATGTTAGTGCTCATGCAATCAAGGACAAGTCAGAGTTTAGATAAAAAACTCTCTTGTAAGTGCTGCTTGCAAGCCCTGGCTTCAAAACATAGTGCTGGACCTACCATGTACATCAAAGTTCTTGAAAAGGGTTCTCTCTATGTAGATTACTGCAGATTTGTATCCAATAATTTATTGCAGGAGCATTAAACCATTCATATCACAAACACCTGTGCAAGCCAGTTGGCCTAGTCAATTCTTGTTTAACATTTAATTATGAATATAATTAGCATGAGTTAAGAGACAGGCCAGGCATCCGCAATAAAATTTCTGCTATGCTAAAAAAATTATAACTGTAATAACAAAAAAGGCAAAGCTGGGGGAGAACTTATCCCTCCTACGCAAACTTTTGCATGATAGAAAAATCCAAGTACAGATTCTTTTAAAACTTTCTCATTTCCTTTGATGGTAATTGGAAAGTCTCCACCATATTTATAACAGCAAATTAAACCATTTTTCTGTCCCTGTAATATTAGGGAAATTTTCATCACTGGTGTAGCCCTTCAAGTGAGGTTCTGCAGTGTCTCCTTTTTTTTCTCAAAAGGTAAAATTTATTCATTAAATATAATTTAAATATTCTTTCATTTGATGGGATCACCAGAACACTGTGTTAGATAAAGTTCACAAAGGGAAAAATCCTGTTAAAGTGTTGCTTCAGTGCACATTTAAGAGTTTTCTGAAGTTCTCTTTTTGAGAAGAATTGCATACTA
>VZTT01048988.1:47686-66582 GCA_013400855.1 Buphagus erythrorhynchus
ACTGAAGGACTTTCAAATGTTAACGAAATGTCCTTTGATAATAATAATGCTAATAATAACATGAATTTTCAAATATTTTTATGCATTTTGAGAATCACGTGTTACCCTGAATATGGAAGATTCTGGGTAAGTGAACTTTTCTCATACAAACTCATCAGCTTCAGGGATCCATCCACTCTGAAGTCACACCAGGGGATCCTGTCCCGATCCAGGCGTGGGTTATCCTGCACATTTCAGCTTCTTTTGTGGCTTACAAACATTAACATTTTTGTGACTCCAAAATAACTCTCACTGGAGGAATAGGATGCCTTTGCAGGTGTGGAAGCCCAAAGAGTCTGATCAAACCATGGTTCATGAAACCCATGGGCTCACATGACTGGTGGGACACAGAGCTGCACAACAACACTGGAGACCTTGCCCAGGTCATATTGACCAAAAGGTTGGAATTCTGGGGCAGGTGTGGGCTTAAAAGAATATCTCCACCCACGCTGCCACGTGCAATTCCATGTGCCATTCCATACCTTCTCCCACCGAGCCTCAGGAGATGCATGAACACCCCAGGGCAGACGTAAACACGCCTGGCAGTGCCTGTGGTTCCTCCTTGGCAGGGAAGGGGTGCGATGAAATTCGGGTGACTCACGTCACGATGTTTTCCATTTCCCACACAGCCTCAAAGCCTCACGTGTAAGGAAGGAGGAGATGTGGCATCTCCTGCATCCACCAAATCCTTGTTCACCTCACACCTTTCCCTCCACCTCACGCGCACATCTGCATTTTGCATTTTCATTTTCTCTGTGGTAGAACCCTGAGCAGATTTGCCACGTTGCCCATTGATTGGTGCCTCTCTTTCTCTTTTCCAGGGTTTATCTGGATGTGTATCCTAATTATAATGCTTCCAATTCCTCTCATTCCACCTCAACTTACAGGCACATATTACAGGAGGGCAAGGCTGTGCTTCAAAACAATTTTAGAATTTTATAGTACATGGATTTTTTCTGTTCTACAAATTAGTCTTGTGAATGGACTTGTAATAACAAGAGGATTTCAACATAAAATAAGNAAGATCTGAGGAAGTGAATCACAACCAACTAGAAACAACATAACAAATAACAAGAGGATTTCAACATAAAATAAGAGATTTTCATGTCTTTGGTTCCTTGAGACGCATACAGGTCCCTCCCGTGAGAAATATATTAAAATATTGATTAGATTAGAGCAACATTTCAAATAAATGGAGATTTATACTTCCTTTTGGAGACAGAATATTATAAAAAAGTTTTAAGGCATCACACAACAAAGTGGTTGACAAGAAAGATAGCATCTGCTTTCCTGGCTATTCAAGCTGAAGTTTTTCATTCTAAATGCAGGCAATGTTTCCAAAGTTAACATAATTAACTCACGACAATCCTGAAACATCATAATATAAGATACAGATGGAAATTCAAAGCTTTAAAAATGTCATATAACTGCAAGAGGATTACCATTTTTTAACAGCATGAATCTGAATACTAATTAAAACAGGTGGTTTTATTTCAAACACTTTTGCCCACTGTGGCATTACTGGGTGGGTTATTTATGTATTAATCTGTTAGGAAGCATATATTGCTTGAAAATTGTGATATGTGATAATAACAAATTTAAGAGATAAAGGAATGACACTCTGTCCTGCTTCCTGAAACAATAAAAGACCAGTAGTTCAATTAGTTAGTAATTTCTGTGTGACTATTTGACAGATTCTACTAATTGTTAAGCTCCCACTAACTATTGCTTTACATAATTAATTATATTCAAACGTGAACAACAAAGACATGTGGGCCAGTTGCCCTTTTGACAATGTTTTTCGCAAACTGTTTTGCTTACCAAAAATATTTTTAGAAAGAAAAGATACTAATCTGAAGTGGAAATACACATCAAAAAACGTTGAAACAGCTCTGCATTTTACCATGGTTATGAGAAAAAAATTTGGATTGTTTAACATATCATTTATGCTGCATGCATAATAGCTGAAGTCTTCTAGCAGAGATCTTTCATATTAATTTAGCATTGCATAAAATTCATAGTAACAGGTCCAAGGGTCAAGCATCATTCATCATTAGTTGAAGTGACATTTGCAACCCTTCATATAGCAGCTGCTTGAAAGGGGAAAAAAGGTATTCTTTGGGAGAATGGGGGGTAGCACACAATCCCCACTCTATCCGAGGAAGGGAAAACAAGGTGCCACTATGTCAGCGTGGTAATGTGCTTAAATTTGGTGATGTCATTCTTCCCTAACCCCCACGAGTCACAAGGCACAAGGCAGCTGCATTCCTGAACTTCGGAGTTCGGGTGGAGATAAGTAATAACTAGATGTAAATGAATTACATTACTGTGGTTGTGAACATAGCTCTGTGCATCTAAATTATGATTTATATCAGGATCCTATCTTGTTTTTGAGAGTTTTCTACTTGTTAACAAGGCAGCCCTTGTTCTCATGGCATCCTCCAGGCATAATAGTTTCTGGGAAGCCAAATAAGATCACTTTTGAAACTGCAAGACAGCATTCCAAGACTTTGCAGCAGAACACATTGGCCGAATTAGGACTTCTGAAGACTGTTAACTAACAAATAAAATCTTTTTTTTTTTTCTTTCTTTCTTTGTGGCATGTCTTCACTACTATAAAACATTAAAATCAGAACCGAAAATGTGAGCAATTAAAATGAAAATGTAATCATCTGCAAGAAAAGATAAATTTGTATTAAATGGCTAATACTTCACAGTCCTTTTGATATTACAAGTACTTTTTAAGAAAATATATATTTTATGTCACAGTAATTTTTATTATGTGAAACATGTGATCTCTTTAGAATTATGCACATTTATATACTACAGTCATTAAAACAGCATGCAACACAAAGTAGTTTGATTTTGGAGCTTTGCTAATATTTGGTGATTTTCCTCAACTTTATACCTGAAATATATTTAATATATTCATGTCACTAATTATCCACTAGTATTTAAAGCACTGGGATGACTACCAACCCAGACTGCTGCTTGTTCCTTAACAAGTTTAATGATTTTTACAAAGGAAACCAATGTTTTTTAAAGAGTCACTTAGAAGCACATGAAAAATGTTCAAGGACATTGCTTATTACACACTGCAATTCTATGAGCTGCTATAAATTAAACTCCCAGTCAAAACACTTCTACCAGTGAGAATTCACTTTTCTGTACTCTCCACAAGCGTTAGGGAGGAGAAGGTGCACTGGTCTGGAGTCAAAATAAGGTGCAAAATAAGGATTTAATGGTGACATTTCATTATAGCCAATATCAGCACTGGCCCTTCACATTGCACAGCAGCTGTGAACCTCAGACCAAGTTCCAAAAGGGTTTGCAGAGCAGGTTGCTCATACAATATGTTATTTAAAATATAAGGTGGTGAAAAATACATCCCTGAATAAGACAAAAAAGCATTTTCACATATTACCAGTGTTGGCAGTCCATTGCTGCCATGTCCCCTCCCTTTCCCTTGGGTTTTAATCACTGTGCAGCCATTAGACACGTACATAAAGATGTTATAGATACCAGCCAGGCAGAATGGCTGTAAAAGGAATAGAACAGCAGAGGCAAGATGACTGGCAGATAGGGTTGCCACATCCCCCTTAAAGAGACTGCTCCTTTTCCACACCTTATGTCTCTTGTACCATAAAAATATGCATAGATGTATGTGGGAGCATCATAGCAGATTTCTTGGGATGCGTGCCATGCATCTGAGCTCCGAAGCTGGCTCAACGTTGTCACCATTAAGTCTCAGTGTACACAGCAACACTTCAATCTAATTTCAATTAGGGAAAAGTTACACAGAAACTTCTTTGAGAGTACACATGACCCTACACATAAATACCAATTAAATTCAGTATCATCAATGTCTTTGCAGCGAACATTGATATCACCAGCGAGAGGAAGGAATTTAAAATGAGGCAAGGCTTGATGACATTACCTCCATCTACAAGCTCTGCCTGTGTTAACTAGTACGTCAACGATTAGTAAAACAGTGGGATTCATCTGTGAAGAAATGGGGTGAAAAGTAGAAATGACATGAAATTTTCATTGCAGGCAGTTTTTATGTGACATAAGGTAGAATATTGCATTGCTATGCAACAAAATGCTACCTGGTAAATGAGTAAAAGCTTAATCTGCTGAGAAGTTACAGACACCAGCAGTGTCGGCAGTTGCAGCTGAGATAGCAGGAGAACTAACTAAACTAACTAAAACTACTTCTCATAACAAGGATATACAATCTCAAACCAGTCGTTTACATGCTTAACTATCCCTGTGTCCTGAACACAGACAAATCTGTAGGAAAAGGGTCTTTCAGCATCCTTAAGTAAGATCAGTGAGGTTGTGCCAGTTTATATGTGAATGCTCGGGATATACAGGCACTGCATTTAGACTTGAGCCATTTCCTTTTGTTTGGCCATCTTTTATTTAGAAACAATGGGACAAAAAGTGCGGCAAGTTAGGGCTTTACTTCTTGACAACCACTTTTCCATTCCGAAGCTAGGAGAATTCCCTAACATGCAGATTACTTGAGGGAGATAAAAATGTGCCCTTTAAGCCCTTTCCACAAAGACAAAAACGTCCCAAACCTGCAAGATCAGGAGGAAAAGCGATCCTGAAAGTATTAAGTCTCCTTGCACATCATCGCTCATTGATGACTGGGGAGATTTTACAATCTTTCAAATCTTCTTTCAATCACAAGATGCCTTAAATGGACAGAAGGTCTTAAAATGTGCTTTCCATCTCCCCAGTTGAGAAAGATACATTGAAGGGGGAGGGAGGGAGGGGGATTCAGGCCACAACACAAAAAGCATTAATGCAAAGAACAGTGGGGTCTCTCCCTAATTTGACTTTCTCTACAGGTGGTCTGCAGCTGCATCCAAACAGGTTACACGACTGCCTTCCCATGGGCATTACAACAAAGTAGGATCTGTATTCACAAGAATATGTTTGCTGGCATGGGCTCATTCAGGTCTAAAAATAAGAAAAAAGCATTTTTCAGTATAGCCTGAGGTAACTCTCCGCGCCAGCGGAAGACAGGAGCACTCTTGTTTCACTGGCTGTGTGTGATGATAAAGGATATCAGAAACCTACTTCATGTGACTCACTGAGGTCCACAGCCAGATTCCAATTGATTCATTTTATTTGTATTAGTTTGTTCTCCATCGACCACACAACAGGCTAGACCAAATCAATAAGCAATATTCTGTTTTCTATTGACTTGGGGAGTAATTCGCACCGGGCCCTGCGACTGCAGTATCTGATTTTATAGTTCTGTATATCATCATGGAAACGGTGGGGCTCAGAGACTGCTGAGAGCAGGCAGAAATGGGAAGAAATTGCAAAGGCAAGGTGAGATATTGGCTTTTAAACTATTGCACCAGCCAGAGAAGATGTCTGTTCTGTGGGTGCAGAGGGTATTTCACCTTGCGCCTAAGGAGTTCTAAAGTGCAAACATGCCTTTGACAGTGTGCAAAAATGATGTAGGGATGAGATGAACATGTAACTGTTGTGCCACACTGCCAACCCAGGACAAGGCTGCGAGGTGGTTCCAGCAGCAGCACACCCTGGTTGGCTTTGTAGAGACAGAGCTGTAACCCATTGGCTTGGCACTGCCAAAATCCCTGCTGCCAACACCAGCATAAGCAGTGGAACCTGTGCAAGTGTGAAATGGCCTTGGTAGGATTTTCTTAAATAGATAGTTCATGTCTGCTTACATAGATTTCTGTACAATTCAGATAAAATGCACCATCCCAGAAGTTTTTAACCATTTTTTCCCTGTTTTGTTTTTTTCTTCATTCCCTAGCTTGTTCACAGTACCCTGGGAAAGATATCTGTTCACGAGAAGCCTACAAATAACTCATCTTTGCATTCCTCAATTTTTTATTTTATACTTTTTTAATGTTTCCTCTTCTTGCAAGTAGTGGATAAGTGGAAATAAAAGAGCTTTTGCCCAAAACTGTCCCACACCACTTCTTCCCCATGATCTTGCTGATATATTCAATATAAGAGCAGAACAGCTCTCGTTACTGCTGCACAGACAAAGACAGGGTGTATTGACTGTATTGTAATATCTCTTTTCCCTTAAAACTTTCCCTCTGCCCTAGGTCTCAGATTCCTTGAGCTGCTGTACCAAAGTAGACAGCTGGCTTTTCAGTGTCTCCAATAATCTTGGCTTTTCTACATGAGCCAGAAAAAGCAGGCTGGGTACTGGGGTGGGTGTATGTAAGGGGTGGCAGAATACAGCCCAGTGTGTTCTTCCTATCAAATACACTTGACAAACTTTAATGAAAAGTCTTCTCTACTTCCTACTAACAGATGTTTCCAATTTTTTCTCTCTCAGCACTTTAAACCACCATCTTTAGTTTTCATGTCTAAGAGACATTATTATAGGATACATCATAATGATATACTGTACATTCATATACAGTATCCCATACAATGACTAGTTGATTTATAATTCAGATCCAATAAAGGGAAAAATTGATTTAACTGATGACTAGTGAAATACTAAATGCATTACAATGTTTGAAAAGAACATCCTTTTCTTGCAATGCGAGTGACATAATAAAATTAAATATGGATATAAGATAATGCCCATTATTATTAGGCAAGTGGAATCAAAGGGAAGAAAAGGAAGAAAAGCAATCTCTATGGATCAAGGAATGCCTAAACTTCTTCTTCAAATGTACAAAAGCATGAAGACAAACGGAAAGATTTCACAAATAAATTCAAATAATCTTGAATTACAATATAAAGTTGATTTTCCATTTACTGGCCTTTGCCCATCAGGACTTGCAGCAGCGCTGTCACATTTGGGTACCATATTGGGGGTAAATGTGAATTCCAGGGGTCATTAACCTTTGGATTTCTAAGCTCTGGGATAAATGTTTGTTTCTTTAAACCCATGTAGCAGCACAAAGCCACGATTTAGCCCCACATCCAAGAAACTCATACCCTTGTCCTGCATCTCACCCCTTCACCCCCGATCAAGGCTCATCCCCGTTTCTCACCCCATCCCAGAATACTCACACGACCAATATCGAGGCACTGCAGCCACTAATTTCCGTGTCTCATTCCAGAAGCTTTACGACTGCTCCCCGTTTCCCTGTGCAGCTGTGTGGGCAAGGAGCCTGGCCAGGGGTGGTGGGGAGAGCATCAGCAAGTAGGGAGCACACAGCCAAGGTACCAGCGAGCTGCCCCAGAGTTTGGAAGAGCTCCTCAACATACTGAACGTTTCCAGGTCAGAAATCGAGGCCAGGCACCCCAGAAGTAGTTGAGATTTTAACTTTCTTTAAGCATCTGCTGGAAGTCAGTCACTCCAGCATTTGCACATATCTTTGTTCTTCCAGATGGGTAAATTGCTTCTAATACAAAATAACTCCAAAAGCGGCTGTGATTGCTCATACAGACTTAGATTGATGGTCAATTTTTTATAATCCTAGTGCAGTAGTTTTTCCCTGTAGGAATATGTGTATTTTGCTTCTGGAGAAGCAGTGGCAGGCAGTAATCACTGCTGGAGCCAATGGAGTTTATTTTAATGAAAGAATCATACAGTCGTTATAACCAAAATAACACCCAAGTACTGGCACTATGCTACACCTCATTTCACTGTTGCATCAGAAATATTTTTTATAAGACTTTAGTAATTTCAGATATCTTACAGAAAAGTTATTGTATCTAAAAACCTTTCCAGAGTTTTAACCTATATTATGGAATTCAACAAATCAATATTAACCAGCTCAGAGAAATGCACCAGCAGAATCTGGGGGTCAGCTAATTTGTGCTTAAACACCTCCATTTGCATGTGCAAAAGTGGATAATTATGCTCCTAGTTGCCCATTCATGTGTACAGATGGGTGCACCCACACATTTTTGTGGGATAATTTTTGGAAGCCTATAGAAAATATGGTCTTTAAAGATTTTAATAAGGTTGGCAAAACATAATTTTTCTGCATAAAATTATGTAGTTCCCAAGTCTAAAATTACTTTGATTTAAAAATGAAAATTGGCAAGGGATTAATCCATAATATGGTCTAATTACTTTTTCCTTAAAAATTAAATGGTCAAGATCTTAACTCAGAATAGTGGTTACTGTTCGTGAACTGAAACTAAGAAATAGAACTGAATAAGGGATTTTTATTAGGTGTCTAAATATGTATTTAGCTAATAGAATCCTCTTACCTTTGGCTGAATAACAGGTATAATAATTCTGAAAGCATATTGAATTTATACATTTGAAGCATAAAGCCCTACTAATTATATTTTTATGAGATTGAAATGCAAACTGGCCAAAGCTTGGAAATAAAAAGTAGATCTGACTTGCTGTCATTAACTTGCAAAAACACATACATTCATGAACACACACAACAAATAAAGGGAGAGAAATAGAGACAGACACAGAGGATGTCGAAAACAGATCATTAACACATCTTTTGGCCCTCACCGATAGCATTGTTAGCTTTTATTTAACCTTTGCATTGTTTAAAATGCTGAAAGTTTAATTTTTGTCAAAGTGGACAGCTATATTCAAAGGGTATTTGCCAGCCTGCAATGTATAGGGCTCGCTGAGCACTGCTCGATAAACAAATCAGGTTTTCAGTGAGGACTGAATTTTCCCTGTCATGTTCACCAGGAAAAAACAATATTAAAGCAAGGATAATTTTTTCATGCTTTCTAGTATTTTATTATTTCTTTGTTTGCAGAGGTTACTCCTACAAGTAAGTAAATATCCCTGCAAATTTCTCTTTGTCCTTCATCAATCAGAACCGGTCAATTTTCAGACGAGTGCAACTAGATCAAAACTCCAGGCTGTGTAGTCATATTACCACTCATATTATTACTAAAAGCGCATCTATATTCCAAACTGGGATACCATAACCCCTTTGTCATTTTCCAATAAAAAAGACCATACCAAATAGGCAGAGCACACCGTAATTAGCAGCTGGCAGAGAAAGCTGTAAATCTGTATGAGTTCTGAACGATTTGCTTACATTGTTGCTTTGTTGACAAATGATGCTGTACATGTTAATGTTCCTGAAATGTCCCCATTGCACCTGACGTGCCAATAAATGCCAGCCAGCTGTATGAATTATGGAAATAAGATTTTTGTTTATGAAGGTATCCCAGACATTTATTTTACTGCATGCCTCTTGACAGATTTAATGTCTGGAGTTACATTGAGAAGATATTTGCTACCTGACATAATGGATAATGGAAACTTTAAAGGCTTTTTTTAATGATGAGACTAATACATTTTTTTTTTAATTTTACCTTGTGGCTACACATTTACTCTCGGTATAAAGCTTGCATATTTTAAATGAAATGATACTAAATTGTTCCTAATGTACCATGAGTTGGATGAAGGCAGTGCTGCAGCGTATGAGAAAACAGAGGAAAAGTAGCTCTGAGAGCCACTAAAAGGAGAGCACTATATGCAAGTTTCCCTATTTCTCTGAGTTTATTTTATCTCCTGTGCACATTCACTAGTATATCATTAGTGCACAAAGGTAGCAGTTAAATCTCAGGCAATTCAAAGTATGATAAAAATCTTTTAACAGATGTATTTATAGCAGACTCCATAAAACATTCATTTAATATGCTAAGGCAAGGCACAGAGAACACAGCAATTTGTACAGCTACTGCCTATATTTAACTGTATTTAACTGGATTCAGAACCAAAAAATCTGTTCCTGAACTCTGAATATTTAAAAACAAGGTGTGTGTTCTTAAGTAAGACACACAAAAAAATCCCTGTAAGTATGGGAAGCAATGAAAACTCTCATTCCAACCCTGCTTTTAGCAAGCATCCTTATTCTAGCCAGGGAAAAAAAAATTCCCAGTTATCTAATCTCTGAAACAAGCTCTGATCAGACTTGTCTAGGGACGGGTTTGCAGGTTGCTCTGAGTTTCCCCCAGAGCTGGTTCTGCTGTGGAAGGGCCCTGGAGCTCTCCCAGGGCCACGGTGAGCAGCAGGTGCTGGCTCCTGGGAATCCCAGCCCCACATTTTCCCTGCCCTGTGAGTTAGGGAACCTGATTCCTGCTCCAAAGTGGAAAAATTTCGCCTGGCAGAAGAGCCTGTACTACGCAAGCTCTTCAATTCTTCCTCTATTAGCACATGTTAGTGTATTGTCAAGAGGAACAATAGCAACCCCACAAACTATTTATTCCATCAAGAACAATTTATTGTCTTTTGTAAGTTCGTTCCAGCTTCTGAAGCTCAAGAGAGGAAAATCTGCTGGTTCTTTAAAACTTCAGATGTTAGGGACTATTTGTAGTCATCATATAAATGGGGGTGGTAACCAAATTAACCAAATTCATTTTGTAACCACAAATCATTCCTATTAAAATACTCCCTTCTCACCCCACCTCAAAAGAAGAATAAGAATAATAAGAAAAAAAGGAGTCCAGATGGTTAAAATTATTTTTAAGCAAATATTTAGTGGTTACAGTTGAATTCTTCTGGCACACATTCTCCACTACAAAAATGACACCCCACATTCACTGTGTTAACCATTTTCCAATGTGCCAGCCAAATGAATGCCTCAGAGAACACACACACACACATACACACGTTATGGAAGCATTATCAGAAATGCTATAGTTAAGGTTCCTTTGCATTTTGGGCAGAAAGTGAGGCTATTTTACACTGTGTGGTAGAATTTTGTCTCCAGGTATGACAGGCAACTCCTCAACAGAGAGCTGAGTTTTCTACAGAAATCCCCTTCTTGAAGCACCACTGGTTTTCAGCATATTCCTTTATTGCAAAATATCACTGGAAATTCTATTTGGGAAGTGGGGGGGAAAGGCTTGCAACTCTATATTCACAGCAACTGCCATCTCCATATTTTGCACAGTTTAGGAATGTTTCACTAAAACACACACACACAAAAAAAAAGCCTTATTTTATTTGCCATACCCTAATTTTAGCCCGTGTAAGAAGCAGCTCAAGGGACTCCCTTTGTCGCTGTGACAGTTGCTTTAATTCTCCCATGTTTTTACACGCTGACCCACACTACTTGGAGCACACCGAGGGCGTATCCCTGCCTTTCCAGGAGATTTAACAGCCACCACCTCTGCACACGCTCCCCCCAGTGCTCCCAGTTCACACCCCAGAGCAGACTGGTGGGAGCTGATGGGTGGAAGCAGGAGCCCTGGCACCCTGGCTGTGCTGATGGACGGCCGGGGAAGGTGTCCCCCCGTGCAGCTCCTGCAAACTGGTTGCTCCAGTCTGGCATCCCAGGAGGCTTGCCAGATGGAGAAACCTTCTCCGCAGCAGAACTGCAAGCTGTGCTTCTCGGGAAACTCGAGGCTGTAACCCTTTCCCTCTTCCTCCACATACCCTGTTGCTTCCAGATTTCTCCCGATGCCTACACATAAACAACCGAGACGAAATCTTCATTTCTCAGAGACACACAAACTTAACTCGCTCCTAATCCTTTTTCCAGCAAATTAACCCCAGATAACTTAACACTGTATATATAGCTTTGGGAATAGAAGCTAATTCATTCTAGGTCAGAGCTAAAACTGTGCATGTGATCCCCATGAAATGGATGAGTGTATTGTAGATGCTCACATATTTTTAAGCAGAAGAGAAGCTTTTTGTGGAGTTGCAGTGCTTGGATGTCATATTTGCATGGGCTGACTAAGGAGTTGTTTTGGGCAAAAATGAAGGTTGATTATCTAGTGATCTTCTTCACCTTTAATTGATCAGACCCTGCCAGTAAAAACTCTGATGGAAGCAGCAACATAGCATTAACACAGGTTTATTTTGGTAAAGATTAAGGTCTGAATTAAATATATTTTTAAAAAAGAAATACACATCTCTGTCTCTCTCTCTATGTCTCTGGTATATCCACACCTGTTTTATAAAGGTTTAACTCCTCTGATCTCAGTGTTTTGCATCAGGATACTGAAAGGTAAATCTGACCCATACCATAAAGCTTCCAAAGGGCTAGCTCTCATTATTTTTGTTCCAAAAGCCTATATTTTGCTCAGTGGAAGATTAAAACTAATGTGTAGCAGAAGAGCAATGTAAGGAATCCCAGGGTAAGTCTCCATCCTGCTCTGGGTACCTGCACAGTGGGGTAGTGCAGGAACTCGGGCTCCACTATCCATTTTCTCTTTCACGTGCATGGAATTCATTGAAAGTAGTGGGAAGGAAATTATAGCAGTCTCACAGGTCTCTAACAAGAGATCACTGTGTAGAAAATTGTGACTTGTCAAGAGCTACTTTCTTTGTATTGTTTCATCAGAAAAATATACCGTAAAGAAACCTAAAAGCTTTGCATTCCTCTTCCAGTACTAAATCAAACCAGATATTGGTAAAAGGTGCAATTTTACTGGAGACATACTAAAAGGTGATAATATTCCTATTGACTGAGGCCAGTGGTTGGCATAAAACATATACTCCTTTTCCAGTACCTTATTCCATGAATATTTGTATTTTCCCTCTGCAGTTCACTGTTTAAGTAGTCTGTTTACAACCAAGAAAATAAACACAAAAATATCAAATAAACAAAGGGAAGGGATCTAATTAAAGGCTAAATTTGCTTACTTTGGGGGAGCAATTACTCTCAAACTTTCCTGCTTTTTCCTCATATAGGTAAAAGTTCACCACCAAGGAAGAATATCTCAACCAAGCATGGAGAATTTGTATTTGTGAAGGAGTAAAACAATATATGTATTCTTCAGAGTTTCACACGTGTTCCTGCAGAAAAGAGGGGCAGAGCAAATCCCCATCACAGCAGAGCATGCTGCTACCAAACACCCCCTGAAATGGCAATGGGGAGTGGGAGGAGAAGTGGCCACCAGGGCCAGGCTTCTGTCGAGTTGAACTTTCTGCTGGAAAAGCAAACCCCAGGAAGGCTCCTCTGTGTCAGGAGGGTTTGCAGGGCACTGCTCTGCCAGGGGCTGCTTGTACAAAACCTTACCTGTCTCACTCCCTGTTACTTATGCTTTGTGCTGAAGAGTGGCACGTTGATTAATTACTACTCTAAAGTGCTTATAAAGCATCAGTCCAAGGCAGGTTTACTAGGTTGGGGCCTCCTGTGATTTATTGACTAAAGGAGAAAAGCAAAGGCCATTTGTGAAGGAGCATTTTCTTCTGGATGGAGGACAAAAAAAAAAAAGTAATTTAAATTACTCATCCTCTGCTCCCCCCAAATTAAACTGTCTGACTCTGCAGAGCAAAGCCAAAGACTTTCTTCCTCTGAAATGTATGCAAAAAGATAAATAGCAACAGAGTTTTACTCCACTTCTCTTTAAAGCACACCCTGCAAATGGTAAGAAAAGAAACAGCCCAAATCCACTGACAAGAAAGGTCTTAAATGTTTTCTTTTGCTGATATAGGGAGCTGATCAGAGAACTTCAAAATAATTAGAGCAGAAATTCTCTAATACTTTTTGCTTTTTCAAGACTGTTGTTGGAAAGGAAGAGGAGAAAGCAAAGCACAGTCACACACACACGAGGCATTTCCACAGGAAGGATTCATTTGGCTCTGGTTTGTCTCTGCTGCTCCTTTGCTTTCTTTTTTCCACCAGTAGTAAACTGGCACTTCGGGTTTACTTTGCTTCACTTACTAAAGCCTTTTAATAGTATATAGTGCAGGAATGTGAGAGGGAAAGATTCCCATATGACAGAGATCCTTTGATATTGTTACTTCAACCAAAACTTTGAAATACAGTAGCTGGTTTTGTGTGTAGCATATGACAATTTTTCCCAGAGTCTTAAAAACTTTGATTTACTGAACTGCTGTCGCTGATGTGACTTACAGAAAAGAAAGAATGAAAAGACTGAGAGAGAGGAATGGCTCATGTGCTAGTCTATTTGATGGCACAGGATTATATGGGAAAGGAATTAGTGCAATCTGTAAAAAGAGTCTACAAACACTATTGGTAGCAAAGAAAAAAAGAAGATAGTGTCAAATACTTTCAATAATTTTATCACTGTTTCAATACAATAATATCCATATTTTCTATTATAATTTTTTTCTGGAGTAGCTAAAGTTACACTAAGCAGGGGAGTAGGTAAACACACAACCTATATCTCAGCAGTTTTAAAGTATGATACACCAAAGATACCCTTGAAAATTGCAAGTGGGGATGATAATTCTATTAGAAGAAATTAAGATTTCTCCTGGAGAGCAAAAAGATGATTTGGGGATACCCACCCCACTCCACCCCTGGCAGTCTATGCAGTCCCAACTGCTCCCTGGTAATCACCCCCAAAGCAGATTGCAGGGAGCTTGGGAAGCAGCCTGGAGAAGGGCACCAAACAGCTGGGATCCAAATTCCCTGCCTGCCAGTGCCCTGTCCTGCCCTAGACAGGACCACCTGCAGCCACCACGCACCCAAAATTTAAAGGTGAATATCAGGGAATCATAATCGCAGAATGGGATGGGTTTGAAGTGACCTTAAAAATCATCTTGTTCCAACCCCCTTCCACAGGCAGGGACACCTTCCACCAGACCAGGTTGCTTTAAGCTGGGCTTGGACAATTGCAGGGATGGGCATTTGCATTGGGAGGCACTGACACCACAAAGCTGAAGGAGGGGAGGATTTCCTCCAGAACCTGCTGAGATGTCTTGTCCTTGGCTGGCTTGCTCTGCTCAGGGAAAAGGAATTGCCTCTTACACCTCTCTGTGGTGTAGTTTACCTATATGTAAAATGAAGACAGTGCTTGCCCTCAAGGGGTGTAGAGAAGCTTAATTAAGCAGGAGATTCTTAGCCTTAATCAGACTTCTCTCACTTGCTAAGTACATGGGAAATCCTTCCGTTCAGGAACAAACTTGACACCATGACAAATGAATCAGCTTCCTTACCATTTTGCCTTTGGGAACTATTTTCCTTGGGAACAGATATTTATGAAGCTATTTAAAAAAAAAAAATAAAAAAAACCCAAAAAAAAAAAAAAAAAAAAACACAAAACAAACAAACAAAAAAAAAAAAAGCACCAAAACACAAAAAAATACAAAAGCCTCCTAAATCTCCACATTTCTATCATTCATTGCTGATATTTTTCCTTCATATTAAATGTTTCCTGCAATTTTATTTTACTGGGGATTCTGCCTCTGGGAATTAGGTAAGGACATGTATGACAGAAGATGTGGTAGGTGTGTGACAGCTGGGAGGTGTTTGTGGGAAAGTCCTTCCCATCCCATTGAATCCCTTGATCCTACCCCTTTCCCTCTATGGATATGATGATTTAGGAGAGGGGGGTCCCCATCCACCATCACTGCCAGCTGAGTTGCCTGCCACAAAGAATTAAGAATTGGTCCTGCCAGATGCTGGGCAGCTTTGGTGACATCCAGAGCCTTCTGTGAAAGGACTTTAACGCAGTTTGAGAAGCTCAGGAGCATAAAGGTGGCATCCAAAAGCACAGAGGATCACATCTGCTCTAAAGCCAGTGGGTTATTTCAAAATAAAGATGCCAAAGACAGGCAAGAGCACTTCAAAAAGTCAAATCTCAGTGATTTCACTGAAATGTTATCTATTTGTGGCATAAATAGATGCAGAGGCAAATAATTCTGAAGTATCTAAATTCCACCTTCCCTCTCCCACTCACAGAATCTGCTTTAAAGCAAAAATATCAAATTAATATGAGAATGATAGTTCTCACGGTATCCCCTGCCAGCCTAAGAAGGTACAAAGAATATCCTGAGAAACTCTGTTCTTAGGAAATATTAAGTCCAGTTTTGCAAGCTATTAAGGGTTCACAAAATTAAGAGAAATATCCAAAGTTTTGGAATCTGACTAGAATAAAATTTGAACTCTGGCCCTCTGAGAGTAAATCAACAGTGTGCATGTGAAATATGTTTTTTTCCCTCCTAAGCAAAGCACACCAGTGGGCCTGGCAGAGGCAGAAGAGGTTTCAAATATAGCACACTCCTTTTTGCAGTGGGTACTCTTGGACCCAGCTTCTTCTGCTCTGCACCCGCCTGCTGGGAGGAGATCTGAGGCCGGGGCTTGACGTGAGATGAATCCGGGCCAAGTTTATTCATTTTCCAAATCGTGATCTCGGCGATGCCCTCCCATTCCCATTCCTCCTGTCACACCATTCCTCTGGAGTTTTGGCTCTTCCCCAAGCCGACCTCCCCCACCTCTCCTGGGGCACTCCCAGACACGAGCCCTGGCTCCGTGGTGGCTTCCCCGAGGAGACCTGGCTGACAGGACTGCAATACAAGCTCAGCACAGGAATGTCCCCACTGTTTTGCTCTCCAGAAGCAGCAGAGCTGGGATTATTTACAAAATCTCCTGGGTGCTCCTGTGCCACTGCCTCTTCCTCCCTGGCTTCATGGAGTACCCAACGAGGCAGCGCCTTCCTGCTTCCTCACCCCCAAAAATGGTTTTCCTGCACCTACTGATGCAAAGTCCCTCCATACAGCCTCTTTCCAGCTCCAGGCTGTGTTTATTCTGCCTGTGCTCCTCCACCACTGTGGTGTCCATCCCAGTTCCCACGTAGGGTCTGTTTATTCCTCGGGAACGGGGTGGTTAACAAGGAGACAATTCCATTTTACAGTCTTTGGGCAGTTGTTTGGGTGCTTTCAGCACGCTGATGGACAAGTTGCTGCTGATGGTGCTCAATGCCTGTCAAAAAAGCCCTTGCCCAGCCCAACCCACTCATTTTGACTCGTCGGGCTGTGCGTCACTGTCCCCTGAATTGCACCTACACGAGACAGAAACTGGGTCACTGAACCAATCTGGGTTAAAAATATCCCAGATATTCTTTAATGAAGTGTCAACAACTATTCTCAGGCTGAAGAGCGACTGGAACACCTCCTAATAATCTTGCTTACATATGCAAAAAGTATGCCTTAATCTAAAATGTATTTATAATATAAAATCGAGTTCAACATTTGACCCGAGCGTATCCCACTCTGTTACAAAGACAAAGGAAATAAAAATGTGTTGCTGTAATTTCCTTGACAGCAAAAAAACCAAAACAAACAAGAAACCTCACACATATACATCTAGGCCAATATATATGATAATGTGAAACAATGAGTTAGATTTTTCATGGCCATGTTGAAACTCATATTGTTAGTTCTAAAACTGCACCCGACAAACGCTATTCTTTTCCTTAATATGAAAAATCTAAATAAATAAATAAATGCATCCTTAAAACTTCCTTGATTAAAACTTTTACTGAGTTTTTATAGACTTTGGGAGGGGAAGATTTTACAGCCAGGACTGTGAATGCTTGTAGCAAAAATAACATAATGATGATTATTATTGGCTTCTGCTGCTGTTGGTAGTTTATTATTATTATTATTACTATTATTATTATTATACTTTTGGTGGTGGTATCACCATCTGGATTATTATAGCCACAGGAGTGACAAGATGCCCTCATCAGATCCATTCCCCATTGTGTCAGGCATTATAAAAGCACATTGTAAGAGTGAGGAAAAAGTTTGTGATCGAAGCAGTTAATGCAGACAAAAGGTGAAGCGAGAAACGGAGCACAAAGAGAAGAACTGACACCACAGCCCACGAAGAGAAACAACATTAAACCTCCAATATCCAGAGTCAGCATCTATTTAAACACAGATTTGTTTGTCTAGACAAATATATATGTATTAATGCATATCACATTATGCAGTTTAAAGAAAGCATACCAAGATTAATAGAAGTAAAAAAGGAAAAAAATGGGATTTAGTTATTTGTTTTACAGAGGTAAAATATCTTAATCAAAACTGGACTGATTAAAAGTGATGCAGCACAGAGAAAACATGAGATTGAGCATTGCTGGTAACTAACTTCAGTCAATAGCAATGTTCAAACCACAACCCATTAAAAAAAATGAAATAAAATTCTCAGAATAACTGTTGGTAGGATCTGACCACGATTTGAACAAGCCATGGCACTGTACTTCCTATTGGGATATGGACAGCACATAATGAAGTTTGTGGCATTCCAGCTGAGGAAGACTCTGGTTAAAAGCAGGCAGACAGTGTCCACTTTCTAGCACAGAGAAATTTCTTTCAGCTTTTACAACCAATCATTAAGTTTCTGAGGTCAAAAAGCTTCTCTTATATTTTGCACATTTGATAAAGATGAGTTAACTATGAAACAAAAATGAATTATTTAAAATATTTTTTTTCTACTTTGATTTTGATTTGTATTATAATTGTAATAGTTCAAACATTTGGCATTATATATTTCCTTTTACATTTACTTTGTTAGGTGCCTTACAAAGACTGCTTTATTGGTGAGGCTGGTATAATTAATTTCTTTAAATAAAATATTTTTAGACTTGTTCCTGTTTAAATAGGCCAGATATTTCAGCCTTATTTACAGATGTGAACATGCCCAAAATATTTCAGCAGCTTAAGCCCTTTTTCCGCGTTGTATCTAAACAGTCAATTTTTGAGAACTGCTTTTTGTCTTAAAGTTATTTAAAGTCTCATCTTGTCATTAGGCTACACTATGAGTAATCTAGAGCTCAGGTTCACACATGACACTTAATAAATTTAAATTCTAGAACAGAAAAATTCAAAATTAAGCCTTAGACTACCTAGAAAAAAATATTTTTTTTAATCAATGGAAAATAATTTAGTCCAGAGTGGAACTGATTTTCTAGCAAACAAGTTTTTGCTCTAGTGTTCAGCTCAAATTCATAAAAACAAATAGGCAAAATAACATTTAGCTGCAAGATCACATTTCTCTAAAGATAAACTGTAAGCTCTGCACAGCCATTGCTACCAAACGTTGTTTATCCGAGCTTTAAATTCTACTCCCAAATTTGAATAGACTGCAGAGCTAACAGTGCTTCTGAGGAGCAATATCAAAATATGTGCCTCCTGGGTCTAAAAACCACAAGTTATTTTAGCTTCTGCTAAGAATTGAGGGATTAAAAAA
>VZTT01048990.1:7409-18112 GCA_013400855.1 Buphagus erythrorhynchus
TGTGCACTAAACCTCTCCACAAGGAGATTCCTCAGTGCATGCAACATAAGGGACAGGAAACAAGGAACCAGATGTAAATCAGTGCTTGACTTAAGAAAAGATAAAGATCCCACTTCAGTTCTGTCTTAAAGGCTTAAATGGAAGAAAACTGCACAGGCCTCCTTCAGCATGAGGGGTGGATGCTGTTCTAAAACATGGTGCTGTTTAGCATGCCCAACAGGGAGCAGAGGAATGCTTTGTAAAAAATCTGCTTCTTTGTAGGTCAGATACAGATACATGTCTTGAGTCAGTGATGACTAATAAGAACTTCAAATTCACTTATTTTTTTTCCAGTATATAGTTCCAAATGAGTTGAAGGATTTCTTTCCACTCTGTTTTTTACTGAATCATATTATTTCCAAGATCATGATCTTCTGATCTCATGTATACACAGAGATCTTGCATTCAAAATGTTTTCAAGCACCCATCTCCCTCAAATTCATTTTTACACATATTTTCATAATGCTTCTGTACAATCTAGAGAATATTTGTCCTAAAATGGAAAGCTGATGTACAGCTGACTCCTTCTTTACCTGTTCTCCTTGACTTTTGAAATTGACCTGTCTTTGGATTTAGACAAACAATGCTATATCAGAAATGTTTCATTACCGAAAACAATAATGTAGTTGATGTTTTTGTCCTGAAAATGCAGCATCCTAATATATATAAGATCCAATATTATTGTGCTCATGCTGCATTTCTGCAAGCACAAACCACGTATCACCACTGGACAATAATTTTGCCAGATGAAGGCTGTGACTTTGTCCTCTGAGGGTTGTCTGTAGGCAGATAATACTGTTGAACTAGACAGAGGGATTTACAATGAAACTCTTTTTAGTTATCATGCATAAGTCCAGGGAGCTTTTGAAAATGGTCCCTCTTTGAGTAATTTTAATATGTTTCTAAAAGATTTAAAGTGATATAGGCTCAGTATCAGAATGATATGTATGGCTATTTTTAAATGGTAGTATAAAACCCCAGCTGCACAGCTTTGTCTGTGTTCATATTTTATTAATCAGACTGTTTTAAAGTCCTCACTTCTCTCACTCTCTCTCATTACCTTCCTTAGAGTCCCTGCCCAGCTGCTTCCCAGAGACCATTTTAAAATTAATTCTAATGATTTTAGGCACTTTTAATCTGACTGTCATCATAAGACTGTTCTCTTAGTGAACCAAGCTGTTAGCTGACAGCAGTATTATTTGGGGACCTTGTCTTACTGTTTCCCCCAAGTCAGGCCAAATCCTTGGTCGAATCCTGTTTACTTATTTACAATTAAAAACAATTTAAATGAATGTGCCACAGGATAATTGACTCCCTTAAAATAGAATAGAAAAATAAAGAGGATCTAAGCTCCAGCTGTTTTTCAGAGAGGAGGACAACTCAGACAAAAATGCTGTGACCAGGCTCTTTTCCTGCAACCAGAAAAGCCCTGAACACATGGGGCATTTTCTCTGGCCTTTTGGGAATGTGGGGCAATTTCTCCCCTCTGATTAATGATCAGTATGTTTAACAGCTTCAGATACTCCAGTGAGTCTGAAAGAGTTCTTGGCAGACCACTGATTTTAAGTGAGATCTAATGGGGGTTTTTTTTGGGTAAAACACTCTGGATAGCAACCTTTAGTGCTTTTCAACACAATAGTGATTGAGAAGGCTAGCCAGGATTTGTGCACTTGACTAGTTAAACAAGAGCAAAAATGTCTGATAGTATTGACAACCAGAAGAAATGAGGCAATTATGCTTCAAAGATTTCTGGTTACTTGAACTTCTTTTCTCTTGTTTTACCATTGTTCTTGTGGATCACTCTGTATCTATCAAGAGTCTGTAACTTCAGCTTTGGCAATTTGCCTAAGATCAGTGCCTTGTAACAAAAAACATCTTAGTGGGCTTCTTTGCAGAAAGTCATGCCTCTCCCATTTCCTAAAAAACAGAAAGACAGTGTTCATTGCCTGTCATTTTCTCTGGACCTCTAGTCTTTTTATGGTGCTACTCCATCCAAGTTATACTGACAAAACTTAATTCAGTGGGGGAGTTCACACTGGACTTTCTGTGAAATTCTCCAAAAAGGAGACTGTTGAAAAGTGATAATAAAAATCACAAACTGTGTTAAATATCCACCAGCTTCTTTTTGGAGTTTGATTTATTGCTGTGGAGAAATGCACACCTTCTTAGGGTTTCAGTCTCGGTCCTCCCTGACATTCAGCACCAGAGAAGAGTAATAACAAGGGATGGTTGATATTTGAGAAGGAAATCTTCACACACAGGACACACACACACACACATATATATATATATATGTTACTACAGCTCGTGTAATTTCCCCTGTAATACCTGTTATTATACCATAATATATTTGTCTATATCAAAACACACCTGTTTTTACACCATAACAATTTTCTCATGAGATAATTTCAAGGAAGATAAAAGCACTTTTTTTCAACAAAATGGCTGCAGAAGAACAATAGCGATCTCATAGTAATAACTGCTTTTATGGACCATTTTTCATCTTGTGAGCAAGATCCACCTTGAAACTAAATTGCATATACTTTCCCATTTTATCTAGGTGCCTAAACATGAGGTATCATTTAACCTACATATTTTGTTCTCCCAGTGTTTCTGTAGGTATTGTTACAAGTGTCATTCAACACAGGACTTAGGCATATAGTTTACTTTGAAACTAAAAGGCTCAATTGAAGTCAGTATCAGTACTCTTGGTGCATTATACTGAGCAGATGTGTAAATACCTGCAGAATCAGTATCTTAGGTTGGCAGCTTCTTGGGGCACACCATACTTCTATTGATGTGAAAATACCACAGAAATATGTGGCAAAATATGCATTTTCTGTAAATATGCACAATATCCCAGTGAATTCGGCTAAGAGTTTTCTACATAACAATAATAGATATAATTTTAAAAATTCAACCTAAAACCAGTCAATCAAGTCAATTATTCTGAAAGACTCAGGACAGGAGATCCTAGGTACCATGTGAATTCTTCCAGAGTAATCAAGTTCATGATACTGCACATAAAGAAAGAAATATCTTCAATATCCTCTGAACAGTGTCTCATATGTCCACATCTCAGATGGCTGAAATGAATAGCTGTTATGCTATTGCTAGTTGTTGCTGGACTAATTTTATTTTTTTTTTTCTGTTTAAGGAAGAAAATAAATCCACCAAAGTTTCTCATTTCTGCCCAGACATCCTGCAATCTGCTTCTCAGATAGTGCTGGTTGTTTCTTATATGTCCCATCATAAACAGGGATTCTTTATGGAAACATCTTTTCCATCTAGCTACTAAAAATGGCAGCAAAGATTATGCAATAGAGGGTTTGCTTGGAAAACATCATTTGCAGTCTGTACATACACTCAATGACACAAGCCCATTTCTTAAATAAAACTATAGTTTAAGAGAAACCTGTAATAAATCTAAACTGAGAAGAATATCTTCATGAGCTGAGGCTATAATGTGTCCTTTTCTCCTACCCTTCAGAAACAAAAAATATCCACTTTCTGTGATGATAAGCATTATATGAAGCTATACCTACTGCAATTTTGTAGGCTTCCACGTGCAAACATCTTGGGATCTATAATACCATTTTTGTCTATAAATAATTTGCAGTGTCACACTGTTCATTGCACTTACTAGTGATACATACAACACTTATTTTACAAGTATATTATTCAGAGGCAGTAAGTCATGGAGATGTTTTTCCACTTTTTTTTCACCAGTCTGAGTTGGTTTTCTCTCATTCCTTTTCATGACTCTTTAGGTAAGATGTTAGAAACAAGTTTTCACTAATTATGTCAGTCAATTGAGAGAAACAGTTAATTTATGCTTATTCAGTAATTATTTTCCTAGATGCAGCACCTTCCAACCACATCAAAACACCATGGTGTGTTTATAAATGCTTTGCCAGAGAAGATGTTAAATATCCAAGTTTTCATGCAGGGATGCTGAGCACCTTCACCTGTCATGAAGATGGAACACCTCATAGTTTAGGGATGGAAGTCTTCAGGAACCTGCTTTCAATAGGGCTTTTCCACTGTGTCCTGCAGCTGTGTCCTGTCAGCCTAGGCAGGATGGGACTACTGATGGCAGAGGCTGTGAGGACAGGTCTCTACTACCAGAGGCAGATACCTCTGATAAGTTCTTCTGATGCTTGCAAGGCAAAGACCTGCAAACAACTGGCAATATTTTGTGCTTGCGTGTTTTAAAATTTTGGTGGGAATTGCTTGGTTTTTGAATTCTCAGTGAATTTTTCCATCTCTGACCAGTGGCACTGGAAACTATTTGGTGCTTGTGGCTCATGGTGTAACCACGTGCATTCCTGAGAGCCCTAGAAATTAGAGACTGTAGTTATATACAAGTTTAAAATTTCCTTACAATTTAAGGCCAAGAAGGATCATCAGACTGTCTAATTTGTCTTGCATATAGGTACCTATTAAATGTTGTACATGTACACCAAAGCTGAGAGAACTACTTTCATTAGCCCACAGTATTTTAGTCCCTGAGAAACCAAATTAAAACAGTGTCTAAAACAGTACCTGAGCTTCCTGTGATACTTGAGAACTGATTAGGCGTGTCCAGACAACCACAGAAAAAAATCCATGCAAAATATCCACCATGCTTGCCAATCTGAGCTACTAAAATTTCTACTGCTTCTGGACTGGGCTCAATTCAAGCCCAAGCATCAGATGTCTAAAATAATTTTCTGCATTGGTTTAATCTCTTCCTGGCTACAGCAAGATAAATAATACATGGTTCAAGGGAAGGCAAAAAGTTCTTCTGCAGAATATATGAGACCAAATATCTCTCAGAGGAGTGGAGATTCTTCCTCTCTGCTGAAGGCAGCCAACTGGAGCTCTCAAGTATGGGATTTGATTATACTTATTACCTTAATGCCAGCCTGAAAATATCTGAGTAGGCAGGGTGCAATTCAAGACCTCTCGTTCCAGCCATAATGGAAGAAGTTGCACAGATGCATTGTTCTAATGGATGTAGGGCCAGAGGGATCACCAGGGGATCTAGCCTGATATGACCCTCCTTCCCTCCCTGAGCCTGCTCTGTCCATTAGAAGTTCTCCCAGAAGCTGAAGTAAAGCTATATTTAAGAAAGAAAGCCTTTTTAGGACAAGATCAAACAATGGTGAGAGCACCACCTCCCTTCATAAGCTGTTACAGAGTTTAATTACCTTTACTGCTAGGAAATTGCATCTGATTTCAAGGTTGATTACATCTAACCTGAAACTTCCAGTCACTGGATTTAGCTTTGCTTTTGTCAGCAAGAGTGAAAAAGCTCACTGTTGTTATCTATTCCCTGTGTCCTCTCACTCTTTTCTTAAGTGGAATATGTCCAGCTCTTTAATCCTCCCATCTCAAAACTTGTACTTGACATACAAAATATTTGGATTTTCTCCAACATTTTCTCATCTTCTTTAAAGTACAGGCACCAGAACTGTGCTTGATATCTTGGAAACATGCAAGGACTGTGCTGAGTTCTTTCCTCATTAATGTACTGAGACCTCCTGTAAGGGGTGATTAGGATTTTATCATTCCCTGAGTCTCTGCTCTTTGAGCCAGTGTCCATTCCTACAGGCTTTTGGACTGTAGTAAAATGAATTTAGTGTGCTGCTTGTTGGACAGTGATCATTTAGCCAAATCAAATTACTGCAGAAGTAATATATCTTCTTTATTTATTGTGCTATATGCAAGCCTTTAAAAGCAAAGATTCTATCTCATGGCCTGAAGTGCTGAAACCAATAGAAAATAATATCAGGCAAAGACTGCTTCTGATTTTGCTTGGAAAGCTCCTCACATTGAATGAAATCTCCCCATTAAAAGGCTACATTTTGAAATTTGTCAGTGAGACACTTCTTAATCCTCGCAACAGGTGACCTGTTAATTCCATGTAATTCAAGACTTGAAATCAAGATGTCATGTGGCATTAAGTTAACTGCCTTGCAGAAATCCAAGTACCTCCTATCAATACAGCTGCTTTTCTCATGCAGACCTGTAATCTTTTATATAAATCTTCGAAATAACCAAAAATTCCACAAGTGTATGTGCTGAGAACTAACTGTCACTAACCTGTTTTGACCAGGATTAAATAGATTTATACTTTTTCTAATATTTAAGTATCCCAGAAACACATGCTATTTTGTGAGAAGACCAAAACATCAGTTTCAACTAATGGATGGCACATAGCAGAAAAATATACTTCCCTACTTATATTGGTCTCTAAATCAGAGCTAGGTGGAGTATGAGCTGAACTAGCTGAGCTTATTTACAACCACTGTTTCTCTCTCAGAGTTAATGAATTACTGACAGTCTGAGGATCCTCTGTTATTTAAAACAGAAACTCTCTCCTAAAAGTCACTTCATCTCTTTTCTACAGTAGAAAAGGGACTAAGTAAAAGACCAACAAGAGCTTTCAAATGGCAGAATCTGCCGAATACAGGAACACAGAAACTACTGGTGCTTCTTGAAGGGAGTGTTTAATGCCCAGTCCTCAAAGCCTTGTGAGAGTAGCTGTGCTTAGAAATCAAGACAGTCTGCACATTGCCAGCACAGAGCTTAAAAAGATTAAGAGACACGAAGGATTTGTACTGGCCCTCAGTAAAGAGGACTTTGACTCATTACTAATCTTCTCAGGACAAAATCTCATCACCTATACATGCAGTAGCAGTACGTATGGGCTGAGAGGAGAATGAGGACTGCTGGTACCATCAAGCATAGAGAGAGAGCTGAAACAGGTATGCAATTTAGGAATGCAGCTATAGTGTGAACATTGTGGTTTGTGTTGCTTTTAGTATTTCCAGGTTGCAAAATTTCATGCTTTTTGCTGTTCTTGTGGCTCAACACCAACTAACTCTGGGCCCTGCCTGTGTACTCCCTTGGAGGATGGAGTTATCCCAGGGAGAATGTACCCCTGACATGCCTTTGCACTGCTCTCTACAAAAAAATCACACTCATGAACAGAATATTCCCTCTAAATTCCTAAGCATGTGCTACTAGAGTTAAAAACATTGTGAGATTTAGCTTTTTAATGTACCTACATCTAGAATATTAATTTCATACTACTGTAGGCTATGAAAAGAATTGATCCTGTAATGAAAGGAATATTAGTCAAGGGATAAAGAGAAGGTCACTCAATTTATCTCAGCACTGGAAGAAGCGGTATTCTTTGCTGATTTTGTAAAAACCTATTAATGTCTCAGAAAATCAAGGGAATAGATGGTACCAGATGATTCTTTAATTTAGCCATTGAAATATTTTGTTAATATTTATAATTTTTTAAGCACCTAATCCTGTAAAGTCTTGTTTATATGAATAATCCTTACAAACAGTCTTACTGAATTATGTAGGGGTTTTTGCGCTAGAAAAAAAATAATTTGTGTAAAGATCAGTACTACCGGGCCCTTAAATATTTACAAACACTCATCAAAATTATTTTATGAGGGAAACTGAAGAACCATCTGGTATCCCCTGTTATTTAATGCTCCCTGATTTTCCTAACTATGTGTAGAAGTAAATATTAGCAAATATTAGCATTTTCTTTCTTATTTGAGGGCAGCCAAATTACCTTCTCCTTATCCTTTAAACTTGCATTCCTTCCTAACAGAGGACTAATCCTTTCACTTCTACCTATGTAAAATGGACAGGCAATGCCAGTAAGCAAGTCAGCAAATCTGCTGCTGGGTTTGTTTAAGGACTAAAGTTTCTTTCACCTAGAATAATAATAAAGTCTTTCTTCTGCACACAACCACCATGACATCAGCAGTATTTCAGTCCTTAAAAATCTGCGACATTTTAAACAGCAAGTAGCTGTGCATCCCTTAACAGTAATTTTCCCCAGAAAAAGTACTCCATTCTCCTTTTCAGAGATATACTAAACACCCACTTTTCAACTGAAGTTGTAGATGCTTAGCTGCTCTCAGGAGTGAGTCTTTTAATACAAACCTGTAAACCATCTACACATGTGCAGCGGGTCAAAAAAACCTTTTATTAGGTGCAATTTCAACAACAACAAAAAAGTTACTCTGTCTTTTCCTGAGGTTCTGTTTTCTTTGGCTATTATACTTAAATCATTAGGATGAATGACATCACGACTAATGCAGTAGGTTGTTATGCATGCTAAGATCAGTCTTTTCTTATATTGTTGTGATATTTAACAGTGCAAACAGTTCATTCCACAAAGTACCACTAGAGGTTCAATTTTAAAGGGAAATAACTGCATATTTTTGGGGGAGAGGTGTCCAGCCAAATGAAAAGCAGATCTGCTAACTCTTTGTTTTTGTTTTGTTTTGTTTTTTTTCATTAAAAAATATTTAGCAACAGCAAATCACTCCAAGGAAGTTTGCAATGCTGGTAATGTGGTGCATTTTATATCAAGTGCATCCATTCTGGGTACTACACCCAGCTGTCATATATCTATATACTGAACAGTAAAAATATGAACACAAGCTGTATTTGAAGAAAGAGATGCTGCACATTAGATTTTGGGTTTGGGTTATAAACAATGCTTAGTATTTTTCTACTTCCTCAGAATGAATCTGAGTCGGTTTCAGCTAAAGGAATAAAACTCACAAAGCCTGAAAATTGTTTCCCATTGCAAATAACACAGGGCTGGTAATGCACTCATGGCTTCTTCAGTCAGTTTCATCAGCTTTGTGACACAATCAAACACACTTGAAAAAGAAATGCATGCTCATGTAGTAGGTTTTTATTTTTTAACTGATTGTGTCTTCAAAGCTGGGTTGAGTCAGTCAGTGTGAGAATTGTGTAAGGAACTCTTGAAAGTGATTTTTATCAAGTTCCTTTTTGTATTTGTTATTTTCTCTTATACTAAAAAGAATTTAAAATTATAGGCATAAAAAAAAGAGCAGGTTTTGCTATAGTACAAAGGCCTGGTGCTGCACTATCTTGCTAATATGATTCAGATAGATTCCTCATAGAGGTAAATATTTTTATTTGGGTAGAAACTCACAGGACTAAGTTTTAATGATGGAAAATGGCATCTGGCAATGTATCAGTTGCATGCCTTTCCTTTGTTCCCCCTTCCCTCAAAAGACCACCTGTCTGTGGCCATAGCACTCGTCCTTCTGACCTAGAAGTTTCTTTTTGACAATGGCCGATATGGAGATAAAACAGCTTTGTATAGTTAGAGGCAAAACACACAGCCCAGAGGAAATCAATGCCAATTCATTTTCTGTTCCATGCAGCATCTTAGGCAGCTTTCACCTTAAAGCTAAGATGGATCTTTCTAAAACCCATCTGCCCAGGTGCTCTCAACTGGAGACAGGCAACAAAATTCTTGGCTGCACCAAATGAATAGAAAGTTTACTTTGCAGAGACTTTGCAGAGCCAGAGTAGAAAAGTGCACAACAGAGAATGTGTTTGAGTGAGAAAGGCAACCAACTGATGATGGGTTATGACAAGCCATGCAACTGCTGCAACACAGCACATTTCACAGAAGCACCTCTTGGAGAATAGTCACCCTCGCAAGAACCGTGGTAAGCCCGAAGCAGGATGTGAATAACTGGGGTCATCACAAAAGGTTGGTTAGGTTGAGCACAGCATAAGTTCACCTATCGTAGCAAGTATAATACATTGGCTATGACAGCTGTTCACTCAGATGAGTAAAACAACCTTATTCGTATTTTGCCGGGGAACCCGGTGGGCGCTGGGGGGAGCAGAAGCACCCTCTGAAGGCATCCCAGGCAGGGCTATCTCTCTCCGTCGGCCCAGCGCGGGCGGGCCCCGGCCCTGCCCCTAGAGCTGGAGGGTGAGAGCCAGAGGCAGAGCCAGCCGCGGGCGGCAGACGGGCAGCATCGCCCCTCGCGGGCAGCACCTCCCCGCGGTGCGGTGGGAGCGAGAGGGAGGTCTCCTCCTTCCCTCCCTCCCCGCCCGCTCTCTCCTCCCTCCCTGCCCGCCTGCCGCCGTGCCTGCAGCCGCAGCGCAGGGCAGGCAGGNCGCCGGGGCCACACGCCGAGAAGTTTTGCGGGAAGGCGCCGCGATGTGAGTTGCGGCGCCCCGCGGATGCGCTGGGTGGGGGGCGGCAGCGCCGGGAGGAAACTCGACGGGGAGGGAGCGGGGGTAAGGCGATCAGCGCTGCTGCCTCCGGAGGGGCTACCGCCGTGCCATGCCACCTTGCCCTTCAGCGATCGGCGAGGGCCACCGGGGGTTCCCCCTCCCCCAGCCCGTGCTGGCGAACCTCCGGTGTCCGTGAGTCCTGGGGGGTGACGGGGTCGGGATTCCGCCGAGGCAGCGGGAGACGGGGAGGGAATCCAGAGGCGGAGGCTGCGGGAAGGGGGCTGACACCCTTTCGCTTGGGAGCAAACGAGGGGTTTGAGACCCGCGGCCCCCGATCCCGTACGGGAACAACATCAGAAAAAGGGGTGGACAGTGAAGCGCCCCTCCTATCCGTGCGTGTTCCCGGGCGCCTGGCCGCTGTCCCTGCCCGGCCGTGTGCGGGCGGGCTGCCGGAGGTCGTTCGCGCCGCTCGGCGTGCGGGCGGCGGCCGGGGTGCCGAGCGGGGCTGCCGGGGAAAGGGGGCGGCGGAGGCGGGGACGGGTGGGAAGACGCCGTGTGTGTTGCCGTAGGATTTTTCCACTTTGAGACCTATCAGGGTCAGTTGCTAGTACGTGCCAAAAGACAACAGATTG
>VZTT01048990.1:18185-39355 GCA_013400855.1 Buphagus erythrorhynchus
CGGCGAGGCGGGGGGTGGGGGAAGAGGCCACCTCCCTCCCAACGCGAGCACCAAATGGCAGCGGCGGTGCCTGCTGCGCCCAGGTGAGCTGCGACGCCTCCGCTGCCCGCGGGGGCTCCGGGCGGGACCGTAGCGGGTGGCGCTGGAGCTGCCCCGGGGGCGCCGCGGCGGCGGGGGGTGCCCCCGGCCCGGGACACGAAGGGGGGTTCAGGGGTCCCGCGGCCGCGGGGGCTCCGTGCCAGCCGGCGCTCCGAGAGGGGCACGGTCGCGACCTCTGAGCCCGCGCAGAAACGTCGTGGTCTCTTGCAGCAAGCGGGTACTGTGTCTCTGTGGGAACTGCGGGCTCTTCTCTCGCCTTTCTGGCGAGCTACACGTCCAGACTTCCCCTCGCCAAAAATTTGGAAAATGCCTCAGATGTGCCAGCGAGAATTCTTCTTTCCTTCTTTGCTTCTGCCTTCAAAAATTAGGAGATTTTAGAGTATCGGTTAGAAAATGTGGAAGTGATTCAGGCTGCGGGTTACCGTCCAATCTTTCTGATTGTCCCTAGATAGCAGAAATTGTGTAATTACAGAATAAAAACAGCCAAACAACTTGAAAAGCATAGACCAACCACCTAAAGAGTCAGAATGAGAACCAGGCAAACAACATTTAGTGCTCTCCTCAAAGAAGTAATCCTAGAGTTATTTACATAGATATGAAAATGACAGAATAAGCTAAAGCTTTTGAGATTATTGGAATTAATTAAAATATGATAGCCGTGAGAAAATGGTACAGATTTGGTAAGGAAAGGAAAATAACCCTTCTTCAATCTGAAAACTCCTACTGGGGTATCCTCTTCTGAATGCTGAAAAGACCTATCAAAAATTTCTTCTTATGATAACCCGTCTAATAATTTGCAGGTTTAAATTGGAAGGTGTGCGTCACGCCCTACTGAAAGCAGTATCTTGAAGGCTTTGATATAGAGCACCACAGTGTTCGTATGGCTTACCTATTGATATTATTCCTAGTAATTTAATTTAAAAGTATAGGCTTCTGGTTTGGTTTAAAGGGAAAGAAAATAAGCTGTAGAATGAACTAAATTTGCAAAACCTTTGCTACGTTCAGAGTCTAATTTTCTAGATCAGTTTCTAAATAGTAAAATTGCTCAGAATTAATTATAACTGTGATTGTGGCAGCCCTTATTTGTGCAAGTTGCCTGGATTTCTGTGTGATTACTTCTACAGGTAATATTCTGATGGCTCAAGATAGCAGGATCAGGCCCATAGAGAGTTCCAGTGTGCAGCACTCTGTAGGGTTATGCCCATTGGTGCTAATGAGAGGATTTGGACTTCGGTAAGACAAGACTGTGAGGTTAAGTCCAGATCTCTTGCATTTATTCAGCTATTGCTGGCTGGGTCGCTCAACCCTGATCTTGCCTTCCCCTGAGGTCTGCTGTAAAATTTGTTCTGACTCGAGTCCAACCAAAACGAGCTCCTGTGTGATTGTAGTTTTCAGTTGCCTTAGGGCGGGTTGGAGCTGCTGAGTGTCTTGGAGATGAGGGCCTGAGTGAATGAGGATTGTACCTGCAACTATCAAAAATTAATGTGTTTGCCTCAAATGTAAGATTAGTTGAAAGAGAAGTATCATTTAATAGGCATATAAGTCTCTGCTCTGGATCCAGTCCTGAGCTAATACAGTCCATGAGAGCTTTGCCATATGTAAATGGAGTAGCAAGACTTAAGGGTACAGGTGTGATTTGTCTTTTCCATGTGCTTTATGGATCCGTATTTCACATCTTTTGGGAGGTAGGAAATTCTTCCTGCTCACACTGAAACAGCATTAGGGTAACTAGAGTAATAGTGCAAGTGCATGCTATGTCAGCTCAAGAAATATCCTCCCGGCAGGAGCACTGGAATTTATAAAATTCAGCTGTATTCAGAAGTGCTAACTCAAGTGTCTAAAGCCAGGGAAAATGTATTGCTTCATTTCAAAAGCACCTTTAGATGTTCAATTAAATAATAAGGTGCTTCTGAGTCTTCTTTTTAAGGATATTTCCTGTCACTTCACTAGGAATATTTACGTGAGTAGCACAAGGAATGCATGGCTCACTGGCAGGAAGATTTTAAACTTTTTAATGAAGTGGATGATTTAAACAAGAAGGAATATGGATAGAAATAGTTCTTGTTGCCACTTCAGTTAATCAGAGATGAGCCAGGGAAGGTACTTCCTCTCAGAGTGGAATAATGTTTTTGTAATAACTTACAGGATTTGCATGTAACTACTGTCCTTGTTGTCATCTGCATGCCTGGTCTTTGGATCAGCATTCATTAGAGAATGCAAATTAAATTAGTGTTCTGTGGCTAGCAAAATAATACCCCTAATTTTGCTTCATTTGGTAAGCTTTGTTCATAAGCCTAGAGAAAACTCTTGTGAAGCAAATTTAGAAACTTACAATACTCTTAAACAGAACCTTACTTCAAAATGATGGTATTTTGAACCAAGAATAAATTGAGTTTGTAGAATACGTAGCATTTACCTTGGCTTGTTTGGCCAAGCATTTTTAAGTTAATATTTTATTTACTAAAAGTAACCTCCAGAAAGGGTAGTTTTGATAGAGCACTTCAGTACTGGTATGAATCAAATGCCAGTATGTCTACAGAAAGTACAAGTAAAAAGGATTTAGGAATTTCTCAGCACCTTCAATAAGTATTTTCAAAGAGACTACACCTTTGAATACATCTATGAACAAGGTATATCTTCTGGTTTTAAATCCAGTGTGCTGTGGGTGAAGTAGCATCAAATTTGGAAATATTTTGGTGAACTTAATCTCTGCTCCTAATTTCAGTCCAGCTCTTTTCATAAGTAGTTGCTGTGCTTCCATCATTCTGGCGCAGTTGTTAGTCTGGATGTACAGCAGACTTGTGGGTGCATCCCAGAGGGAAAAAGAGTGTGATGTGGTCTTGTTTACTCACTGCTTCATCAGAGCTCATGGTTCAGATAAACAGTTGCTGTGGAGGAGGATGTCATTAGTTCACAATGCTTAAAGATGCATGATGCTGCTTCATGAGATTTCTGTGGGTGACTGGTGCCTGTGTCTGTACTTGCCGCTGATGACCTGCTCTGCTTATCCCGATAAGCTCATCAGCACCTGTATCCAGCACCTTACACACTTAGTTTGAACTTGGAAATGCAAACACAATGCTTACTGTTACCAAACAACAAAGTACCTTTTATTCCTCTCTCTGGATATTTAAATGCTCCATTGAGTACCTTCACCAGGCAGATCTTTTTAAAAACGAGTGCATTTCTGACTGACATCACAATGGATGTGGGGAAGTCCTTTTACCATAAGGATCATCCCTGCTCCTGAGTTATGTTTTCCATCAGCAATGAAAAGGCAATAGTTGCTGAATTAAAATGGTGTTTCTTTCTCTGGAGGGTATGAACTTTCTGTAGGGATGAAGAAAAGAGAGGTAGACAAATGGGAACAGATGAAGAAGGCCAGATGCCCTCGAAACAGGGGAGAAGTAGATGACAACAGGGAGAAAGTGGCTGATCTGAGTAGTTTGACTCTTGAAGTTGAGGTGATCTGGACTGTACCATAGCCCTCTGGCTTGGCTCTGTGCTGTGCCATGGATTTGTCATGGCCCTACCATAGGCCTTCAGAAAAGATGTGCTGGTTGATTTCAGTGGGACTAGAAGCCTTGCTGAGGAATTGAATTTTGCTTTTTGTATCTCGGCTCCACTGACAGAAAGGAGATAAAAAATGCCTCTTGAGGAAATGGGGCTGGTAAAATGCTTTTTCAGGGATAGATTGAGTGGGATAATTGGACTTTTTACTTAAACAGAGATGAAAATTAGCACTACAGATCTTGATGTACTTGATTAAGGTTTACCTCTGCTTTTCAGCTAGCTTAGTGTGTGTATTTTAAATGAATTTGGCACTTCATTAATAGCAGTTTCATAACGCTGCTAACTTGTCCTTTGAGAAGAAGAAAAAGAAGTTAACCTCTGCTTGCCAAATAGTACTATAAAGATATGCTAATAAGAAAAAATGAAAAGTAATAGAAGTGAGTGACAATACATAAATGGGATGCTACTTGGGCTTGGAAGCAGGAAAGCAAATGGAGACTATTTAATTATTTAAGGAACAATAAATGAAAAGTCCGTTCTCAAGTGACAGTAAAAGGAGAGACTAACAGAATTTTAAAAGGTTAGGAAAAGGAAACAATGCATAATGAAAGTAGAAGGTGGATAGGAAGGGACCAAAGGGTCAGGGGATGGACTTAACACTTCTGTGGAGTTTTCAGTTGGAAAATATTACCTGTATATTGTGGTGCTTGCATAGCAGCCAGTATTTTACTCAAATTATGGAAGTCTGTCACACAGTGTTCTCTGGGGGGGTCACTTCATGTTCCCACTTCATCCTCTGGATGCACAACCTCAGTTAATACGGCATGTGCTTCTAAAGGGGGCGTGTCTTAGGTGTCGGGCTCTCTTAAGAGATTTACTTTGTGGATGTTGTTGGTTTTAATGGTGCTGTCATTTACTTCTGTCGAGTTGCTTCCTCCACCGAACAATAGCATTGGTTTAAATGAAGTATTTTTTGCAGTTTACCAAAACTGGGTTACACACTTTTGCAACTGTAGTCACTAAAGATACGTTGTATGTCAACATCATGAGTATTCAGCATTTCATTCCAAATGTCTGCATTGGGAGTTACTGGGACATAGGAAAAGCATGTGAAGACTCTTTCCCTCATGTAGGTTACAAATGTGTATTGTTTTGGTGGAATTTGCTTCATGTGAAATATTCCTGTAATACTTACAAAGTACACATTTTTATGTGCTTGTGAATAATTTGCAGCAAAAGGGTGAAGCCTTTGGATGTGAAAATAAATCCATGATGCTTGCCATTGTAAAGGCATTGTAATTAAAAGAAAAGGAAGAGCACTAGTTCAACAGTGTTGAGTTCCTGCAAGTACACCCTCTCCTTTAAAAGCAGAGACAAATACTTCTTCCTCTTTAAAAGAGGAACTGCATCAAAAATTTTGTATGGAATTTCTTGCTAAGTCATAAATGGTTAAGCAAACAATGGTGGTTATATATCTTAGTGATGTAACTTAATCTTTAATCAGCATTAAAACCAAAATAAATTTAAGTTACTGGTGTTTTAATTCTTGACTTTTGAACCTGTTTCTATTCTGTGTTTGGAAATGAAAATAGTCACAATCTCTTTAGACTTCTATTGAAATTATTTTTATTTTTAATTCTTCCCATAGCAATGTTTGTATATTATTTTAAATACACTATTTTCTTAAAAGAAAAGAAAAAGCAAAAACCCCAGAAAACCTTTTCTTACACTTCTAAAAACATTTCTGTAGTGCTTTTTTTTCACTCTGAAGACTTATTTGGAAATGTTGATGTTCTGTTATACTTACCTCCATCTAGGCAAAAAAACCCGGTAGTTGCCAGGAGCAAAAATTGTAGAATCAATATGTGCAAATATAGGATTTGCAGAAGAGGGAAGGTCCTCAACAGCAGGAGACTGACTGACTGTTTCCGAGACTGGAAATCGGTAAATCCAGGGGTCGGACATTATATAGTAAATCTTGCTGGAGCAAGGGTTTGGTTTTGTTTGGGATTTTTTCCTAGCTGTACTGCAAATGGTCTTTAAAATCTATCTTTATTCTTAACGTTTTATTAAATGTAATTATTTTTATAAATGTCAAAAGAGTGACCCTTCGTTCTTTTCTCCTAAAATGAAGTTAACAGGCTAATTCTGCCATTGCAACCTTCAAATAGTGTGATAGTGTTTCTAAATGTCCTTTTTGCCCTTGTTTTCAGTTTTGTTGATGCCAAGTCATTGAGATGAGAATTGGTGACTTTTAAACAGTCTATTTTTAACAAAGTTTGTAATAGAGTATTAGTGTTCATGAATGTGTGTCAGTCCCAGTTTGCACAAGCACTAAAAGGGAAGGTATGTATCAGAGGAGATCTACTTCTAAGTGCTTATTTTCAACTCTGTTGTTCTCTGGGTGTGCCTGGTCCTGGTTTCTAGGTGGGAGTACCAGTTTTCACACTGCTGCTGCAAGGACATCTCCTCTTTTTCAAAGCTGAGAGATTCCAAATGGAAACCCTTTTCAAAGGAATGGTGTATATCATGTTACAAAATGAGATACAAATGGGAAATTTGGTTTCTAGAATCTTCTAACTTAGAGTGAAGTAGCTCCTCAAACTTCAGATCACAGTATTTCTCAGACCTTTAGTTGTCACTTCTAACACACTGCATTTAACCAAAGCACACAATTCAAATAAAATAAGAACATCTCAGCTTTGACTGAAAAGCAGCACATGGATGAGAGCATGCAATCCAGGTAATCCTTTCTTCTTCTGTGTGTTTTGAGGCTGCAGAGCTGACGTGTCATGTCCCCATACACCGGATTTGCGATCCCTTCTTGGTTATAAGCAAGACTGTTGTCATTGAAAGGCTAATAATTTCTGTTCAGAAAATGCATTCATCATTTTCTCTTTCCAGAGTCTTTCACGGGTTTTGCCTTTTGGCAGAAAACATTTTATCTGTATTCTGCTCATCACTTTCATCAATTACTTGGTATGCTTATTGGCATCTCTGATGCACAGTGGGTGTTAGGAATAAGTTCTTGACTGAAAGGGTTATCAAGCATTGGAACAGGTGTTTGAGTCACCATCCTTGTAGGTGTTTGGAAGATGTATAGATAGGGCACCTAGGGACATGGTTTAGTGGTGGACTTGGCAGTGCTGAGTTAACAGTTGGACTCAAAGATCTTTTCTAACCTAAATGATTCTACGATTCTATAAATACTTATTTTGCTAGAATAGGACTTGACAGGATTTAGACATGCAAGAAACCTAAATCTTTGGCTCAGGAAATAATCCTGATGGATACAAATGGTATTTCAATAACTTTCGATCCAAAAATGTTTCTTGCAAAGCGACAGGACTGTTTTTCTTGCCAGTCATGGCAGGTGCTCCATCTGTACAAATACCACCTAATTTGAACAAGTCAAGCTTAACTTTTTTTTCCCCACTATCTGCCACATTTTCAACATTTTTTTCTCTATTCTTTAAACAAGTGTGAGGCATCTGTGTAGAATGAAATGGACAGAGGCCAACCAATTACTTAATTATAGTAGATTTTTTTAACACATTGAACAACAGTCAACCATGCAGTGTCAGTAGCATTGCAGCTTCCCTTGGTTGTGAGCAAAAAAGAAAAAAATTGCATGAATCTGTTAAAAATTGAAATGCATGCTGTTGTATTGTCTAATGCCATCTCATCCCTTCCCATTGTCATGCTGTGTGGACATATCAGCTGTGTGCTGTTCTTTCAGTCTGGTTTGTGCAGAAATAATTGATGTACCCTCTTGTATTCAGGCTTTGTTGTCTGAGAACAACCCTTTCTCACAAGCTTGCCATAAGGGATATTTGCTCTTACACTGTTGTCACTGATTTCAGCTCACAGATATGTATTTATTTTTTCCATGTAAAAAGCTGTCATGCTGGAGATCTTTCTTGAGATGAAATCTGACATAGGTCTGATGCACTAAAATATATTTTACATTACTTTCGGGATTAGTTTGTATAAAAGTACCATTCCAATCTGGACATTCCATGTGACTGTATCACCACAAACATGCTTCTACAGACCTTGTCCATTCTGCATAGAACTTCCCTGAGAGAAACAATCTCTATGCAGTGTCATCTCCATGCACTGTCATCTTAGTATTTTTTTCACTGTGGCATGCATGACTTGGCAGGCAATGCTTTGATGATAAGTAAATGGATTTAAAAAGCTTATGGATGTTTGAATTAGCTGGAAAATCATTAGAAAAACATAAGGTGAGTGAGATTGCACAGGTCCTTTATTTTCCCCTTGCTGTGGGGTTGCAGAGCAGGTGTTCTGTGGGGTCCCAAAAGGAGTCTTCTTGTCTGGAGTTAGTGTGTCTTGTTTCATTGAAGCAGTATTTAATCAGTGAGCTAAGACTGCTAGTTTTAAATTCTGATTCTTGAAGCTGTGGAGTGCAGCTTTGAATACCGAGTAAAGGCTTGGGCATCTGCAAAGGGAGAATAAAATATTATCAGGCTTGCACAGCAGTTCTTCATTAATGTAAAGCATTGGTGGACTAGGGGCTGATTCTGTGACCTCAGGTGTTTTTCCATTCACTTGGCTGCTCCAAGTAGCTTCATGCATTTCCTATGCATCCACAGTTTCCTCAAATTATTTTTTTAAAGGTATATTGTTGCCCTTCTTCTAAAAGTATGAAAAGGCTAGGGGTTTGACTGTTGAATTTAATAAATATCGGTATTGAAGCAGAATTGACATTTTTGTAAATGTACATGTGATGTGTGTATGAGGAGCTAATATGACTTTAAAAGCACTTGGTCTCAGCCCTTCCGACACTGTTTATGCATTTTGGACCAGTCGCTTGCAGGTAAAGGGTACTGACAGGGTAACATTTTAGTGAGTTTAAATACCACAACTGACAGAGAAAGATTGAATTTTTAAGGATTAGCTATCAGGGAAGTGCACTTCAGTATTCTCATCTAGGAAAAAAAAAAAAACCAAACAAACATGTTTGTTTTTAATTACAGATACTGAGCTTGTGGTCAGTTGATGCAGCGGTAGCCTGAGTGCAAAGGTGGAAAGTTTGTGGTAGTGAAGATTGGATATTGGTGAAAGGTGGGCTTCTTGCTAACATTGATATTACTCAGATTCACTGTTTTTACTCATACACCTGACTGTTCTTGGAATTACCTAGCAGCATTTGGCATGGAAGTGTTGCTCCTGGAGACACTTTCAATCTGAGAAATTAGCCATAAACTTTGACCCTTTTCCAGTATAACTTAGACTAGATGGTTTTATTTGACAGCTTAATAGTTGTACCTAAGCTACCTTTAAAAATATTTTGCACTTGAACTTTATTAGTCTTGAATATATGACTTTTCCAAATGAGTTTTTATAGTTCCTACTAAATAAAGGATGAAGCTGGAAAAAGGAAATTAAAAGCAAGTGATCTGTATCTTCACTTCCAAAACAAATGCAATATAAATAATTACATTCTTTTCAACATTTTCATGCCAGAATGGGAAAAAAAGAAAAAGCCTGTCTGTGTAAACCTTTTGAAACCTGTTTCCTGTGCCATTGCCTGTACTCCTTCAGGTTAGAGAGAAACACTGTATTCCTCAGATGCCGTAAGGAGAATATGGCTATTCAGTGGTCGTGGCAACAAGCAAAGAATACTCTGGGCTGAGTGCCAGGTGCCCCGCACTGGGTCACAGTGCCAGTGTTGCAGAAGGACATGGTTGTTCGCAGGCTCCCTGTGAGCCTCCTCGCCACAAGGACAGGGTGTACCTTGGACAGGTACACAAGGACAAGGACAGGGCCACATCAGACCACAGCTTTGGGGTGCACCTCTTCTCTTAAGGGCTCTGTGGGACATTGCAAAGTTCACCTTGCCTCCTTACGCTGTGTTGTAGTTCCCCATAATGGTGAAAGCCTTTAATTTTTCATTAGGGTTTTGACCCTTGGTTCATTTGAAGGGTGAACTTGACTTCCTTGCTCCTGCAGAAAAAAAACACAAACAAAGCAAAAGCACCGGCCACTGTCAGTACTAATTCATCAGATGTGACGGGGTTGGTGTTCCTCAGCTTGGGTTTGCGTGTCAGGATTTAGGGAAAATGGAATGAGAGGGAAGTGCTTTCTATAAAGAGCTGGCAGGGATGTTCCAGATAAAACATCCGTGTAAGAAGGCTCATCTGAAGAGATGAAGGGCAGGGTAATCAGCACCTGCAGAAATGTTTCCTTTAAGGTTTGTACTTCTGGTGAGAGGTAAAAGATAAAACGTGCCACTAATACTGCAGCACGTCCTTGCTAAGCCTACAGCTGCTATCTTGGTAGCCCCAAAGGAGGCATTTTGATGGGCCCTGAGAAAACAAGTTTTGGACATGCATAGGTCAAGGGGATTTGTCAAGGCTGAGACATGAACGCTGGTGCAAAGGACAAGTCACGGAGCTCCTGATGCATCCAGGGAAGCATCTCGGACAGGAGCTCAGTCTCTGGGATCACTGTGGTGTGATGGGCTCACAGCTGTCAGCAGTGATGGGCATCCCTTAAAGGTTTGTTCAAGAGCTGAGCTTTTCTACAAAAGTGGCATTTCTTTACAGGTTAGGGGGCTGGTCCAGGGTGGAAAAGGAATGATGGCAAGGTTTTAGTACCCGCTGCTGCCACATTCAGTTACTATTTCTGCACTCTAAAATACCAGATTGACTGTTAACATGAATATTGTCAGTGTAAGTAGATGGTGTTTTTAATTGCTATTGTTCTCATAAGGCCTTCAAGGTTGTGATTGAGCACTATAAGAGGGCTTTTCCAAAACTTTACTGAGCAAAAGGGCTCAATTCCTTTTCCTTATTGAGTGGCATGGTGTAGGGGTGAAATGGGTGGATGAGATTTCAGTGTTCTCAGCATCAGGTGGAAGGGAGTCCCCATGTGACTTTTGGAATATGGGTTTGCAATATTTTCTAACTTGCTAGGCATTTCTCCTTTGTTTTGTTTTGCTTCCCCAGTACTTTAAAAACCTTGTTCTAATTTTCCTCTGAACCAAAGTGATGTTTAAAGAACAAAGTCCATGAAAGATGTTGGTACAACAAAGAAAAAAATTCCTAGAAGATGCTTAAGAGGTCTGAAATGGGAGGTGAATTTTCTTTTGGGAGGAGTTCTTTTCCTTTGTCAGGAGAAAACAATCCTTCTAAATAAGAAGGTAAAGTGTTCTCAGGTGACAAAAGAGTCTTCAAAATGCTTAAATGAGTGCAAAATCTCTGTGTTTCCCAGTCAGGGAGGGAAAGATGCTTTATTATAACATAGACCTGTAATAAGTTAAAAAAAGTAAATTTTGTGTAATTTTCCTTGAAAGGATTTTGATACTAATGAGAATCTTTACAGTCCCTAAACTTTCTAGAGCTTTCTTTTTATCCTGCTGTCTTCCCTTTTCACTGCTGCTGCCCTCAGAAAAAGCTGTTTACCCCTCTCTTTGAGGTGTCAGCTACACAGGACTTTTCCAAGGCACCAACTTGACACTTTATGTGGGCTAAGGGTTGCATGAAACAGGGCAGTCTTTCAGTGCAGGTGCCTGGAGCTGGTCTTCCTGTAACCTTGCTGGAGCTGATGGCTGGATCTGCTGGGGAAGAAGCTGGATTTTTTGAGGAGAGGAAACCACATGAATATGCCTAGGTTCAGACCTGAGACTGGGGTTGTACAGTGGTTGTGATTAGATTGGTATTTAGTTTGGAAACAACAGTATTGTGGATTTCTTTTTCTTTTTTTTTTGCTTGAGAATCACTCATATTTAAAGATTTCAGGTAAACTTGTATCTGAGCTTAGTGGAATTGCTTTGATTTACGTGGATGTAAGGTATAATAGATCTATGTCCATAATATGCTTGCTGTCTCAGTTTTTTACAGACTTATGGAAAATCATAATGAAAACACCTTGAAAATGGATGTTATTTGTACTGATTTGAACACAGGATATTTCCAGATGGGAAGTGAGGTATTGTTCCTAACTTGCAATATAAAAATTCTTGAAATAACTGTTTCTGGGACTTTAGTATTATCTATTGAATTCTTATCTACCCTTGTCATCTGACAGAATACTAAAACAAGATTCTGCTCAAAATGATGGAAGTGACAGTCATACAATACATTTCATTCCTGCTGAGCCCAGTTAGGTAGTTAGTCTGGGGAGATTTGGATCTTGCTTCTGTCATTCAAGGGCAGTCCTTTGGAAGAGATTTGCAGAATATATAATTGTGGCCATAAATCCCTCGCTTCCCCCTGCAAAAAGGGTAGAATTTCTGTTGCAACCCAATTGTGCTGGCAAAGAAGCATTTTTCTTTTTCTTTTTTTTTTTCTTTTTTGTCTTTTTCCCTCCTTTTTCCAAGTCCAGCAGTTATGGTGAATTGGTGAATTCCCTCTGCCACTGTCTGTGCTTCCCTTCCTCTGCAGTGTTGTTACATAGAATTGCTTCTGTGTTCTGTCAGTGTTTGACCCCTTGCAGCTGGCAGTGAATTGAAGAAATCATATGTACGGACACCCCAGCTCTGCCCTTGGCTACACTTGTGAAAACCTGTGGCATTATACGGTTGGCTTGGAAAGGCTTAAGAAATCCCATGAGACCCACCCTGCTGGAAGTAGTTCTGTAAATGTTAGACAGGGCTGTTGTTTTTGTTCTAGTACATTTTACTTTAAAGCTGCACCTGAGCTGCAGATGATGATACTGTTTCATAATATTGAAAAAGAGGGACAGATTTGGAGTGTGAGATGTGCTGTGCTGTCAGTGGAGTTTGTCACTGAAGCTCTCACAGCTGGGTGCCACGGCAGTGTCTGTGCTGCGAGGAAGATGTGCTCAGTGGGCTTCTGGTTCCTGGCAGTGTTCAAGCCATTGGCCTCATCCTCCTCAACCATCCTCCTCAACAGCCTGATCTCCTCTGGGAAAGAACCAGCAGGGTTGGCAGCAGTGGTGCCCGGCACACTGGGGCACCTTGCTGGACCCTGACCTTCCACAAGAGTGAGTCCCAGGCAGCAGAAGATGTTTCTTCTGGGCCAAGAAAACTGTGTTTAGGTCTGACATGTTCCTAGCATCATCCAGTATGGAGGAATCACAGGGCTGAGGAACCCCTTTGGTGTTCAGGCTCTGGGGAAGCTCTGGGGACTGGCCCGTGGTGGGTGTAGCTGAGTGCCCTGTGTCTGTGAAACATAGTGTAAAGGAGGTGTATGCTGGTGTGTGGATGGGCCCATTTGATCCTTTTGCTTTATGTTTAGTGCAGAACCACGGGAAATAATGCTCAGGCAGATACTGTACTGACACAGCACCTTTGACTCATGCTGATCTTTGCCAGTGTGGAGGATACTTCATGCAGCTGGTCCACAAATAACCAAAGAGCTTGAATAGTTGTATAATACTTCTTTTAAAAAGTGTTGCAGTGATAGACCTGAGCAGACTGAAGTCGCAGTCAAAAAAGTCTTGCCCTGAGTAATTTACTTTAATTCTTGGTTTCTGTGTTTTGGGACCCTTGGGAGACAAGGAAACAAACTATGAGATGTGAGGAAGGTAAGCAGAAGATATGATGACAGGTATTGTACACACCTCCAGGACTATCACTGGGTATTTTTATCTACTTCTAAATATTGGAAAACTTTCAAAAAGAAGAGTTCTGTGTATTTTTTCCAGACTGAATGGAAATTTTGCCATTAATATAAAAAGGAAATCGGAAATATAAGAATTACATGTGAATTATTTATGTATCCAATTTGCTGTTGTGAATGGAGGAACAAGGATCTTAAATGCTGTTAATTACTGTGGATTTTATTTCACTGACTATGTTTGTAGCTTCAGGCCATGTAGCCTCTGGAGGGGACCTGGGTGCCATGCAGTTCAAGGGCATTTCTGGAAGGAAGGAGGGAATGTGCAAAGTGTTCATTGCTGGGTAGTCAGGTGACATTTGGATGTTTTATCATGTTTGCAGAGAAAAATGATGTTTTTCCTTCAAGTACTGAAGGATTAACAGCTTTATTTATATTTCTTCTGGTATGACCAGAAAAAATAATAGAAAAAAGTTACAATTCTATAGTACAGCATCTTCACATTTTTATTCTGTGCTTCCTATATTCAAGGGATTTCCTAGCAAGAATAGAAACATCTGCAATAGCAGCTCCTATTTATGTTAATCTTTTCCAATCAGCATGCAGCCTGAAATAATTACAATAAATGCACTGTCTGCTTCAAACACTCACGGCTTCCATTTATTTCAGGCTTCTTTGCTTCGCAAGTCTGAGAGCATAATCCTTCATTCTGCTCTGCTTCATCTCCTTTGCTTTGTATCTTTTGTGAGCTTCATTACCAATGGTCATGCCATGATAAATTACGTAAATTGAGAAGTTTTTAATTAAATAAGTTAACAAAACAGCCCCACAAAGCATAATAAATTTAATTAGGTAACATTTTCCTGTAATAAGTTTGCATACGAGGTGTGTAATGGAGTAGGCCAGAGGAAAATCTGTAATCTGAAGGTTTTTAGATTTCATAGCTGCAGAAATAGTTTATTTTTTAAAAAGGTATTTTTAAAAAATCATATGCTAAACATACCTTGTTGTGCAAAGGATTATGCAAACTTGGCAGAAAAACAATAGTTACTGACAAAGACATGACTAAGAGTATGTTTGAACAGAAGACATATCTTCCAATCTTTCCCCCTATACTTCTGCCAGAGCTGCTCCCCAAGTCAGGGTCATTTTCTCCAGCTTGGCACTGGTGGTTTGGCTCTGTTTGGGATTTTTTTTTTCTTGGTTCTGGGAAGAATTGACGGGTATTTTTGGTCAAATTGGCTAATGTATGTGGTATAAAGAGCACATTCAGAGCTGAGTCTCCTTGCTGGTGCTGTGTGCATTTAGCTGGGCTGCTTGCCCAGGTATGTGGGAAGGAAAAGTAAGAACAGCCTTGGCTCATGTGTGGAGTGCTGTGGAGCGACGTCTCAGGTGTCCTCTGCAGCTAACAGCATCTGTCTTTGCTTTTTATTTCTTGAACTTCCATCCAAAAATATTAAGATTGTTATCCCCTGCCTCCTACCCTCTTGCACAGCCCAGCCAGGCTGGTTTTGCTTGGGCGATGCCCCCATCTAAGGAATTTGGTTCAAAAATTAGAACTTTGCTTTTCCTTTATGTCCAGGACAGCTTCATGACAGTAAATGGTACTCTGATTTTTGATGGTGAGACCACAAAGCAATTAAACAAAAACCAGTGGGATAGGACACAGACAGGAAATCTTTAAATCTTTAGGAATATTGGTTTGCGTTTTTCCCAGACTCTCTGCAGTCACAGAGAGCAGTGCAAAGGGAGTACACTGGTACATCACTTTACTGTTTTGGTTTGGTAATGCATGAAGTCAGAGTAAGGTTTTGTAATTGTCTTTCACAAGTGCAAATGAGTGTGTATTGAAGGCTGTGAAAAATAGTTACCAGTATTTATTATCTCTGTGAAGTACGCTTTTTATATTTTAGTTTAGGGCAGCTTCAGAGAGACAATGTTTGATGTCAGCATCATCAGTTTACAGTTTGGGGTGGATCTCTGGTTTCTGGAGCCCGCTCACGTTGTTAACCATCAAACTCTGAAACCAGGGAATGTAACTTTTGGACATTCTGTGAAAAATACATAGCACTATGTCATCTGATTTGTGCGTGCATATAATTATTCTGCTGTCTGCAAGGGATATATATTACCAGGTGAGGTCTGTTGTGAAGATGGAATGGCAACTTACCTGAGCTGGTGTATAACTCCTAACCGGAAAGGTCACAAAGTTGTGGGCAAGTGAACCTCTTACAGTTTTCTGACTCACAGACTACACTTATTTGTCCACTAGAAGACATTATAAAACATTTCAGCATGTCTGTGTAGCCTGTCTCTCTCTGTTCTGCCTTTTTACAATCAAGAGTGAAGCAGCTGTAATTCTAGAGAAAGTAGGAGGGCATAAAGTTTATGTAGCAGAAGCACATCTATTTTACAGAAAACGCCCCACTTAAATTTTAGGATTCTACCTGAACTGTTTGAACAGTTGCCAGACAGCACTCCTAGGCTTGTAGGGTATTGCACAGAAATCATGACTGTGCTGCTTTGCAGAATTTGAGATAACTTTGTAGCACCCATGGTAGTCTGGCGGTAAAGAGGGACACACAGGTCTGGAGAGAAAAGTGAAAGGAAAGAGTTAATAGGAACAGAAAGTGCGTGGGGAAATTAATGCACAGAAGCAGAGGGGGGAAATTAGTGAAGGAACTATAGGAATTAAAATACAAAGTGTTGACTGAGAAACAGCAGCTCACTAGAAGTCGTGAGAACACTGTATGTTCAAGAAGAGATTCAAGCAGACCTTCCCCTGAGGTTTGTGAATCTTCCAGGTGAAGGACCTTGGGATGAGCAAGAGGACACTTTGCCTCCTAAAGTGTTGCAAGTTAGGTAGCTGAGGCAGAGGAATTTTCTAATGGTATCTGGAAAAGAAGATATTAGAAATTAAGGTCTTGATGACAGGAGTATGTCGAATTAATGCATGATGTATTTTTGGAATTATACAATGTGTCATAAGCCAGTTTTGTTCCAGGGGAAATGTGACATCTTCTCCCTTGTGAGTGAGGTTTCCAAAGGGCTGAAAAGCAAGGAAAATGGAAAGCAAAAAGTGAAGTTGTCAGGTGGAGAAGAAAAGCATCGCCCATGCTATTTAAATTGTATAAACTGGTGTTGATGTATCCTGCTCCTCAACCCCTTCTGATAGCTCTGTGTGTTTTGGCTGCTACACCTGTTTTCCTTTTTCAGTCTGTTTCAGGACAGTAAATTTTACCTTGACCTGTGAAGCCAGTCATATCCTTTTACATAGCAGTGAATTCCCACGAAGCAGAAACATAAATCTGTGCTGTTGCCATGAAATACATGCTGTGCCTCACAGCAGATCTGTTTTTTAACTCACAAGAATGTGTGGAACAGGATTTTGCTGGGCTGCTGAAAACATTTGAGCTGCAGTTTTACATACTGTATTCTTTTTTCTTCTGCTTTCAGGATCTGGACTGTTTAGAAAGGAAATGTAGAGTTAACGTCTGCAATCTGACGTGATCTTCCTTTTCAGAAAAATACTGTTTCTGGCATTCATATTGGGATAGAGGAGCCATCCTTTCCAAGACGTTCAGTATAGGTATGAAAATGTTCAAAGAGCTGACAGTTAGTAATTATTATTCATTGGTGCTACTTTACTTCTAGTACAGTGAACATATTTTTGAAGTAGAATTAAATCCAAGTCTCTCCAGGGGCTGTTGGTATTTTGCTAATGCTAAATTAAAGCGTGCCATGTGCTGTGCACTAGAGGTGGTCAGTGGTGGCTTGACAGAACTTAATTGTGTGTGTGGCAGGGGTGCTCTGAGTCACTGCGTGGTAGGTGTGATGCAGCCACAGTCTGGTGGGAAGTCAGTCTCTCACAGCCCCTTGTGTTTTCATGAGCAGGAAGGAGACATTCCCAAGCTGCTTTCCATCCTGCCTGCAGGTTAGGCGGTCCAGCTCCTGGAGTGGTTGTGCTGCATAGCCAATTTTTGTTCCTTCTGCTCATCACTTGTCCCATTGCTTTTTCAGCTCCCAAGCTGTAAATACTTAAAATGAGAAATGAGCTAATTAGAAACCATGAAATAGAGATGGAAGCTGAGCTTCCTTAAAAAATCAGTAAGTGAAGAAGCAGGTCCAGATTGGAGAAGAAAGGATGTAGTCCTGATAATCTCCAAAATTATCTTCCTATTAAGCTGTTGAATCATGTGTTTGGAGGTATCAATATAAAAATTTAGTAGTGTTCCATCTTTGGGACATGCTAGTATATGTTGGAAGTTTTTAAATGGCACTGCCCTGTTTTGAGAACTCATTCTCTTAGTACATTTTTGATATTACTCTTCTTGATGAGGTCCTCACCCTTCTCAGCCAGACACTTGGAGCATGTTTACCCTGCTCAGATGATACAGTCAGTGCACGGGATGTTGCAGCGTGGCTGGGCTGAGGTGTTAGCGGGAAGAGAACCACTTCAGTTTGAATTTGGGAATGGTGCACCTGAGCCAGTAGAGTCACCGTGTGGGGAAGTTTCCAGGAAAGCTGAGCTGAAGGACTTATTTCCAGGCTCTCCTTCTTCCCACTCTCTTCCTTCTCAATGAGGGCTAAACTTGCTCAGGCAGTCATGCACTGGATGTGGGCAAGGTTCCGTGGAGATGGTAGATATGATCTCTGTAGCATGCAGTAAGTAAAGGGAAATTAATGGGATGCAATGCTCAGTGAGGTACAGATTGGGGGGAAATCCCCAAAGTGTGCCCTGGTGTGTACTGCACCCACAGTGATCCTTGGTGCTGCCCTGGAGCAGGGAAGGAGAAGGAGCTATGGCTGCAACTCAGTGCAAGTGCTGTGGCTGGTTAAGTGGAGACAGAGCAGAAGAGTTCAGCAGGAGAGCAAAACATCTGAAAATTCATAGGGCTGGCATGATATTTGGGAATTGCTGTGTGGAATGGTGGCATTTTGTTAATTTATTTTGTAATCCGTGGTGACAGTAAGCTGAATATTGAACAGCTTAACTGTCATTTCATGCTTTGGTGAAGAGGGAGTGGGTGAGTGAGATAGTAGGGGTAAATTGTTAATAGGAGTGAAACCAATATGTGCAGCTTTCTCTGAACCTGCCTACCTCTTTTTTTTGTGTAATATTGAACAGCTGGGGCTGTGCTATCTCAGCTTACCATCACTAATCAGGCTATAGATCTCTGGGGACATGCTTTGCTCTCAGTTGCTCTGGTATAAATCTAAACTTACTACCTAGATTACTTGTATATAGACCAGCAAAACCACATAAACAGATTTTGAGCCTTTTTTCAGTGTGGTTCGTGAGACATACTCTCATTTTTTGAGAGTGCTATCTTTGTTTAGTCAAAGAAGAAACCACTTGTACTCAAAATGAGGGAGCATTTGCACTATTGCCTTTTTTTTTCCTTCTTCCTGGGAAATTGTGCTGCTTTTAGTAGAATTAAAACTAAGAGTTGACTGGAAATTAATTAACATTATTTATTTTGTTTAAAAATGACATTTTCCTAGTCCATAGTTTTTATGCCTGCCTATAAGAACATAGGACACAAACTTGACCAACTTACTTACAGAAGTGCATGCTGCTGTAATTGAATTTCTTCAGCTGTTTCAAGCATTTTTCAGGGAGATTTTCCCCTTCCTTGAATTCCATGGAATTATTTCTCTTAAGTATCCCACTGGTGATCCCACTGGTGCTGTGTTAGGTAGGTCTGTTTATGAGTTGCTGTTCTAGACTTCTCTCTCCAGAGATGTACTTTGAAACTCGTGTTTCATTCATTACTATGCTTACCTTGGTCTGAATCTATGATTCTGTCTGTTGCTTAACTTTCAGACTGATGACTCATTCCTTTGCTTCATGGGATTGCTGCATGTGATCTTATCCCACTCTGAGATGAGCTTTGGGAGTGAGCTAACAAGAAGTGTTTACAGAATTCTGCATAAATCACAATTCCACAGAGAAACCTATGGGAAAAAAATGGAAAAAGGAGTTTCCTATAACTTGGAGATGAATCTATACCTAAGAGACTCAATGTTTTCTCCCAGGTAGCAAATGACAGGACCAGAGAAAATGGCCTCATTGCACCGGGGGAGGTTTAGACTGGATATTAGGAACATCTTGTTCACTAAAGTGGTGTTCCAGGCATTGGAACAGGCTGCCAAGGAAGTGGAATCACCATCCCTGGAAGTGTTCAAAAAGCAGGTGGACATGACACCTGGGGACATGCTGTAGTGATGGACATGGATGTGGCCTGGTTAATGGTTAGGCTTGGTGATCTTAGAGATCTTTTCCAACTCCAATGATTCTGTGATTTCAAACTATTTTAATCATTTATCTGTTTCATATTACTCCCTTGAGTCTTGGTATATGCAAGAAGATGCTCTCTGCCCCTTTCTAACCTTATTGAGAAGGTGTGCAGAAGCAGATTGGTGCTTCCATTCAGGAACAGGGTGGAGCAAAAGCACCTGTGGGAATCCATGTGAAAAAAAGAAACCTTAGTGGGATGTCCATTGTATTTGCGGGCGTTTTCTTTAGAAGAGCAGCTCCCTGCATGCCATGTCCCCGCATGACTTAGCAGCATCCTGTAGGTGTGAATGCCTGTCTCTGCAGAGCAGGATATGTAAAAGATGAGGAGATGGGTGGTGGAGGTAGACATGGTGACTAACTCTTTATTCCTGGAAGTGCACCCTCTGTGTGGAGGACGGCATTAAGTATGTCCCAGATAGGCTTCTCACACTGCGTCATTGCTGCGGATTAAGACATTTTCCCCAAGGATTCTGAACTTGGCAGAAAGCTCTGCAGGAAGTGGTAGTGTGCCTCCAGATTTAAACATATCTTCGCCTGCATAATAGGTTTATTCTTTATTACCCACCTTTTTTTTTTCCTGTTCTGTGGCATGGGCATCAGATACTGCACATGGTGATTTTGCTCCTGCTGCCATGTGGTCCTACCACATGGTGAAGGAAGGATGTTCAGACTTGAATTATTTCATCTCCCAATATTTGACAGTTTTACATTGCCACCTCACTTTGTTTTCTTCCTAGAATCTCTTCTGGTATTTCTGTTTTATTTTTAAAAAATCAAACTTTAAGGGTAGTGATTGTTACCACAAAACTGGTTATTCTTGTTTCCAATTAAAAGATAATTAGTGAACTGCAACTGAAAGAATTATCAGGGTGTAATTTTGCCTTTTGGGGAGGAAAGGGGAATTTGCTTACATCAATCTTTCTGCTTTGCTAGGTCTGTGAAGACCACAAGGCTTCACTTCTCTAGGTGATTCTAAATTGTTCATGCTGATTTTGAATGATAAGGGGAAATTTGCAATTAAGGCTTGTCATGAAATTTGAGGAATGAATACCTTTATGCTCAAGGTAAATAAATAATCTCTTTCTGTATTTAGATACAAGTCTCAGCCACCCCTCTTGCTGATGGTATCCTTTGGAAATAACCTGGGTTATTGCACGTGCAGAGTGCAAACTGTGAAATGATACCAGGCAATGGTTTTGTGGTTATCTGTTTGTAAGGGGTGTCATGGCAGCTAAAGGCAGCATAGAGTTTACACTCAGCATGTTCAGCTTTTCTCCCAAATGCTGTGTTCATACTCCTTTGCTGCCAGCCGCTTGGGACCTGTTTTCACCTGGTAAATGTTTCTTGTGGCCATTTGGAGGGTCTGCATGACCACAGTCCACATGATCTTTCTTCAGCCTGGCTGTCAAACCATGTTTGCACAAGTTAGTAGCTCGGTGGTAAGGGTCAAAACTGGGATTTCTCTGAAGTCTGTGTATTAGGTTCCTTCAGAGCACAGGAAAAACACGAAAGAGGAACGTGGACTAATTCTGTTTAACAGCTTGTGCAAAATATATGTAGGAGTGTAAAGAAGAAGCTGTCACTACTGAATCTCAGAAGTAAATGTAAGAAAAATGTTTAGAATTTAGGGAGGAAGGAGAAAATGAAGTGCACAGATATAATATGAAGCATCAAGTTATTGTTCAAAAAGGAAAGCTATTCAAAGGGTG